>MU226056.1:662040-679280 GCA_018584345.1 Thuja plicata | reverse complement strand
TAATAATAATCATATTATTATCATCACTATATATATATATATATATATATATATATATATATATATATGTCTCTTAATGTGATCGATATATGCTTCAGTATTGATATATGCAATAGTAATATGAATTTATCTGATCGTGGCTACATGCAACAACAAATTGTAACTCCTATATTTTCTAGGTATTGTTGTTTTAGATAATAGGGGTTATTTAATGAACTGGGTTGTCATTAATTTGTGAAAAATTTGAGTATTCAAGCTGGTATAAAAATCTAGAATTTTCAGTTGTGTATTTTCAATGCAATTTCAGATTTGAGTTGGAAAATTATTATTGCTATATCTTATATTTGCTGCATTATATTGTCATATCAAACATTGCATATATATTACATTCATTCATCAAGACAAACACAAACAAGGCAGAAAATTTGTATTTACAAGAATCTGCCTGGAAAGGTTTCTTACAGTGGTATCAGAGCTTGCCTACAAAGTGTTTGACCAAATGTCAAACATCTAAAATTGTAACATTCCAGTGTTTTTCAGAGTTAGAACCGGTTGGGGTCCTTACACCTGATGGTGATCACTTTCCCCTTTTTTGGCTCAAAGGTTAAATGCAAAGCTATTTTCTTGGATTCTTTGCCAAGTGAAAAACCCATGCTGCTTGGGAACCAATCTTGACATTAATGGAAGCTCACGCAAATGTGTTCAACTAACCTATACTCACAACTCTCAATAGGAGCTCTCTTCAAATATTGTTTCTTTGCTCCAAAATTAATCCTAGACTAGCAACAAACTACCTAGTTGGCTCTTAATCAAAGTTGATGGCATTGAATAAAAAACAAAATCCAACTCAACTACCTAGAATGTCTGGGAATTGGTTTATTTTGTAACTGAACTATTATAATATGATATAAAGTGCATATATATACACCAAGAGAGAATTATGTTTGTACTTGAGAATTATGACTCAAAGACTAAAAACATCACTTTAGATTGTGTCGTTCATCCGCACATTACATAATGTAATAGATGATTGATGGAAGTTTTAGTTAAGTGATTGAAGCTGAAACACTTGAATTTCAAATTCCTTCTTTAAATTTGATGCAAGCTAGATTAGGTTATTTTGCGTTGTTTGTTCCATCCCTAAGATTCATGAGAAGAAGGAAGCATTTGCGATTCCTTGGAACAAATTATTTTTTTCTTTAAGAGATTCAAGCTATCCTTATATTTCAATTAATTGATATTCTGGGGAAACATGAAAACAATACTCAAGTGGCAAAAACTTGCCTCTAAGGTCCCTTGCACAGAATTGAACACAATATTGAAACAAAGAATTATAATTAAAATGCAACCTACCTTGGGTTTCTTGCTGCTTCCTTGGTCATCCTCATGCATGTCTCCCTTTTGGCAAGAGCCCTGCCCTCCAAAATGATTGAATTAGAAACAATCACTGCAAATAGTCTAAACTACTAACTATGATAAATGCTTCCAGATCTTAGACCTCCCTTCACTATGCATATGTACACACGTATAAAATCAATTTTATAGGCCTCACTGAGACATAAGCCAATTTCACATATGGGATCTCCCTTGTGGAAGCCACTGAGATTTCATTATATTTACTCCATATATTGTTCAAATTTGTATGGGTTTCAATCTCATGATTAAGCATAGGGCTAAATCCTAGCATGCCAAGCTACCTGCACTTGAAATACAAATGTATATATTTATATATGTGTATATGTATGTGCGTATGTGTGTGCATATGTGTGTCCACGTATATACATGTGGATGTGTGCATGGTGTAAATATGTATAGACATGCCCTCCAAAATGGAACTTGTTGGAGTTTTATATATATATATATATGCACATACATACATACATACATACATATATATATATGTATATATACATACATATCTATATACATATATATATGCATACACATACACACACACACACACACACACACACACACATACATATATATATATATATATATATGGAGATTTCAATAGGCTAAGCATCAGGTAAGCATATTCAAGACTCACAACAATTGTTTGTGCAGGCAAGGATTCATCTATAGTATTAGCATCCTGCCTAAATCTTATTTTTAGGCTATTTCCTTATATCCAACTATCAAAATATCGTCTTTGCAATACACAGACAATTTTAGCTGTGACGATAAGCATTACAGAAGAGCAAGAGCAGACAAACCAGCAACGAATAGAAAATACCTCATTGCCATGCAATTTAGCAACTGCAGTTATAGATTTCTCCGGTTCCTTCCCAAATTCGGCTACTAGGTTTCTCAAAGCTTCCTGGTCAGAAGCCTATCCAAAATTACAGGAAAAAGCAACAAACTTTACAATTCATGCTGAAGCAATCCATTTAAACACGCGATTTAAACATTTTAAAGCTTCTTGGCTAGAAACCTATCAAAAAGACACCATATAACAATAAATTATGCAAAATCAAGCTTCCCCAATTCATAATTAAATTTCAAAATTAGAACTACAAAATCCGTAATGTTTAAAAAAGAAATTTCCAATAAAATTTGAAAATTCGAGCTCCCCCATACACCATGTTTAAAAATAGAATTCTTTAAAAATAAATGCAGAAAAATAGTTGAGGGATAACCATACATTATGCCATCATCATTTCCAGGTGGCACAACTACAAAATTATAACCAAAACCAAGGAAAAACTAATTATGATCAGTTTCTTCTTTCACTTTGGGCAAAGACATTCAAAATAGCTTAAATTGTAAATATTAGTTATTTTCAGAAATTTATTTTGTCGAAAGAAAATGGTTGATATTGATGTATAGAACCACTTGGGTTGTCAAAAGGCTTTTTTTCATTGGTGAAATTGTTTGACACCAAAATTTCACCAAGAATCGGTCTTGCTGAATGTCTACACTCAGCATAACCTAGAGATCGTTATAACAACTCTTTTGTAAGCGTACTACCGTTATATATAACTACCAGTTAATTTTTTCAAACAAAATTAACATATTTATTTATATAGTCTCCAGTTGCCGTTTAGCAAGATGAAAACATATCATCTCTCTGTTTTCGCTGCGAATCTCCAGCCCCCGCAGCTAGCTGAAGTTAAAATTACTCTTCCTATGCAGCCGCAGTCCCACAAATTTAGAAAAGATTCTACAGTTTGCTGTTTTCAAACAAAACAAATTGTATGCAACCAGGCATGAGAATAGGAGCAACCCCTGCAGCAGATGAGGCCAGGTTCAAACCGTGTCAAAGTGGAATGAGTACCTTTTAATCAATGGCCGTAGGGAGAGACAGTCCTACTGAATCCAAAGGACAAATATATTTAGAGTAAGTAAGGTAAAATGTGTACTTAATCTTTGGTTAGGGTCACTGAACTCTTATTGAAGGCAGAGACTACGGAACAAGACATAATTAGTAGAATATATAACTCTACATTCAAGATTTTTTATGTGAGATTGACAGATGGTCGGTACTTTAGGAAAAGAGAAAAATGAGGTGGAGAGAGAACGAGATTTCGAGCCTGCGATGAATGAACTGAAAGTTTAAAATATTCAACCAGAACAACCTAAATTTTACATAATTTCTTCAAAATGATTGCTATTATATAAAAATATAACATATTTTCTTATTTCCCAAGCTTACTTGAACAGTAAAAATCCGTTTGTATTTTCAGCTGCTGTAATGTCTGCTTTAAAGCAATGAAGATGATGCCAGCGGGTTATTTAAAGTCCTTTTTCAATTGAATGAACTGAAAGTTCTACTAGAGTAACCTAAATTTTAGATAAATTCCCAGAATGACTGATATTATATAGAAATTTAACACAATTTTTTACTTTCCAAGCTTACTTTGAGCAGTGAAAATCCATTGATATTTTCAGCTGCTGTAATGTCTGCTTTAAAACAGAGAAGATGATGCCCGAGGGTTATTTAAAGTCCTTCATCAATTGAATGAACTGAAAGTTAAAAGCACTATGCCCGAATAACCTAAATTTTACATAAATTCTTCAGAATGATCGATACTATATAAATATAACACATTTTTTAATTTCCTAGCTTACTTTGAGCAGTGAAAATCCATTGATATTTTCGGCTGCTGTAATGTCTGCTTTAAAGCAGTGAAGATGATGCCAGCGGGTCATATCAAATCCGCCGGCAGCTTTGCTTATAATGCCGAGGCGCAGGGAACCCTTGACTATATTGTTTCCACATTTTTTGCAGGTAGCTCTGGCGGACTTTGCATATTCCGCTTCAATTCTTGGAGCCAATGCTTCAGCTTTGGGAGGCATTTTCTTGCAATGCTTGAACAAACTATGCAGCGATGAGAACCTTCTACAGACCTGCGAATTAAAACGAAGGTTCGATTTCAAGGCCCAAATTGATAGATGTTGAGGTGAAAGCTGGATGTTGGAAGTTAAGGGATTAATTTTAAGGAAGAATATGGTCTGTGATTTGAGAAATTGGGGAAAAGAGCGGGAACACGACACGGGAGAGATGGGCATGGTATGTAGGTAATGGTTGTAGGACACTAAGAAAAGGAGCCTCCTAGTTAAAGTCTCACTTGGGTCACGGTCCCATAGATGGGATTTGTTAAAAAAAATAAAGCGGTTGCTCCAAACTAAAAGAAGAGGTCAAATGAGGTTTGGGAAGAGTGAATCTGCATGTTTTGCAAATCTGGGAATGTGGAAACTGAAGATCATTTTATTTTAGAATGTGAAGCCTACAACAGGGATAAATTTGCGGATACTATATTTGTTAGCTCTTGACATAACCTATTCAGCGAGGAGCACATTGAGAAGTTAGGTGGGCTCATCATCAGCTTGCACAAGAAAAGAACCGAGTTATTGAAGTTGGCTTAAGTTGCCTTGTTGTCCCATAGGCTATGTTTAGCCTCGTAGACGTTCAAATTTTATCTATCTATCTATCATTACCCATCAAAAAAAAAGTAGGGGCTTTTATTTTTAGGGGGAGAACGTTAGTACTGGTGCGTTCAATTAGAGTGTGGTCCTATGAGAGGGGCTGGGAGATCTATTTTTATGCAGTGGGAGGTCCCATCTATTAGAATTATATGATGTGCCCAGTGACTGAGAGGGGGGGTGAATCAGGAACCAATAAAACTTAATCTTTTAATCCACAATTAGCTTAGCTTATTTGTTTGCATGCATATAACTTGAAAGTAAAGAACACATAACACAATATTTGGTTACCCAAAAACCTTCCAAAAGAAAGTAAAATTGGGGTGGGGACGATACCCACAAGATTTATCACTGCAAATTTAGCCTGTTAGAGCTTACAATGACCACTTCTGATGGTCTGCCCTGTTAGGAGCATAGAAAGGATTGTCAAGTCCACCTTGTTAAAGGATTTAGTACAATACAATAAGTAATGCAACTTTGTTAAGAGATTTAAGAAATGACTGTTAGGTCCACCTTATTAAAGGACTTTGTTGATCCACCTGTGAGAGTGAACCAGTTGATGATCTTCTTTGTGCAACTGTGATTGCTAAATAAGATCCTTTGAATATAAATGATCACTTGAATGTGATAGATGAGACTATGTTGTCCTGAATACTTCTGCACTTAAATCAAACTATCATTCGCATGCCTTATTCACATATTCCTTATCTTCTTCGTGTTAGTAATAACTGAGAGGGGGGGTGAATCAGTGGCCTCAAAAATTAATCCTTAAATCAACCCTTAAAACTTATTACCACTTTTAAGCCTCTAGTTATATTTAGTCCTATAAGATGAATGCCTTTAAATACTTATATCAAATTACTACTTGTCGGAATGCTTTGTAAAACCTTCTTCTGTATGTTTACCGATAAGCAGTCTTTCTATTTACCGAAACACAGTAAATAACTAGTGTATACCGATCAATCCAGATTTACTTAAGTGAAATGCAAAACAATAAAGTAATGACTCATAGACACATTAACACATGGATTTTTAATGTGGAAACCCTGTTAAGGGAAAAACCACTGGGACCGGTACCCCAAATTTTCACTCTTCTGAAGTGAGCTCAATTAAGAGCCAACCCTATTAAAGGTTGCAAACACACTGTTAGGTGTGACCTTGTTAGAGGATTTAAATAGATAGTTTGTCACTTAGTATCTGGCATCTAATGCTACCATCATTGATCAAACACTCACTTGGCCAATCAATAGGTATCGGGCATATCCAATGCTACTTTCTATGATCAAACTTTTTGATACTCCTTGGGATGTATCTCAATTACAAAAGATTTTTAAGTCCTACTCGGTTAAGAGACTTGATGCTTCAATGGTTAAACTGAAACAGTAAATTGATCTGTTCACATATACAACTAGAATTGCAGATTTTCAGATCTATTGTAAGTGCATTACCTTTCTGATCAATATTATCAATTCAATACCTTTGCTCCACAATGTTCTACTCTGTGATGTTGTATCTTTGTTCATCGGTGTCTGCAGAATTTAGCTCTTTCCTCAGCTTGTATGATTAGGTTTGAATGAAGACTTTCTTCTCCTTCAGAATCTCTTTAGCATCTATTCTCTTGTCACTCCCCTTATTCATAATGAATAAACTTGTCTCTTATATATACAGGATTTCACCATTTCTTGGCTTTCTTGATCTTGGCATGATCCACCATTCTCGCCCATTAGATTTAAAGCAAAACTCCAATTTTATCTCGTAGAGATCTTCTTGCCAACTGGACAAAGCAGCTTTAAATCCTTTACTTATCTCTAGTTTTATCTTGTCGATTAAAACAATGATAAGTATCATTTAAGTTTATTTTTAGCTCTTGACAGCTACGCATTTTGTCGTTTCTAAACTCTTTGTTCTGTTGGTCAATACTTTAGTTAGTTGTCGGTGATAACTGACTGTTTTGTCGTGACTTCAGTTGTCTTCGGGATCTTCGTTCGTTGGGCAACATTGTAATTTTGTCCGTCGGGTTACACTATGCTTTGCTTGTCAGGCAACATTGTAACTTTGCTCGTCGATAATGTTGTGCATTTTGCTCACCAGGTAACACTGTGACTTTTCTCTTTTACTCTGACCGTCGGTGTGCACTCCGTCGATGTATACAGTCACTTTGTGAATACTTGACTTATATGCATTACTGATAGCATAGCCTTTGATTCATTGGTTCTTCTGAAGTCTTTTAGCAATATTTACATGACCATACTGATTATATCAAGTTGCCAACAATGACAATACAATACATTAATTGATTTAATATATTGCATGATCATCAACTTAACATCTTCAAACATTCAATCAGTTATAGTTCATCACTTCACATATTACATTATTCTTACTTTCTTCTTTGGATAAAATAAACTATCTTGCATATATATCTTTATCCAACAAATAACTTTGTAAGTCGGCTTGCAATAAACAAAATTACATTTAACAATATATGCAAAGTTAGCTTCAAACTGTCACTCGGGTCCAAAAGACTACTCGGGTGATAAACTGTCACTCGGACGACACTGTATACTCAGGTGATGTTGAACACTCAGGTGATGTTGAACACTCAGGCGATGTTGAACACTCGGGCAACACTGATTACTCGAGAAACACTGATAACTAAGTGTTTTGACACTAATTGACAATATGTCTTGCCATAAGGTCTACAATCTCCCCCTTTGGCATTACTGACAAAAACACTTATCATTAAATTTTGTTCCTGATGTATCAAAACTCCCCCTTACTGTTTGCTCGGGTTTTGATATTGCCTTTGTTGCTCGGGTTCAACTCACTCTATTTTTGTATTTTTCAAAATTGTTTTTGTAACATATATCTTCTTTTCTATTTACTGTATATGTGTTTCCTTGATGATATTTACAACGATATCCCCCCTTGTTTTTGACAAAAATGCCAAAATGTAATATCTGCAATGTTATCCCAAAGTAGGATAGGAAATCACTATGTACCTACAAAATTTGAGACGGAGTGTTGTCCCAGTTGTCCTGTAGCACCTTCAAAATGTGCAATTCAACTTGTAGTTCTATAGATAGCTCTATCATTAGCTTGGCAACTGAGAAGTTGTTTTCATGAATGAGTGTCTTAGCATGTGTTATCATTCCATCCATGTGTGGTAGAAGTTTTCTCTGTATTGATGTAAGAGATTCTCTGGTCCTTGCTTCTTCTCTCAATACTTCGGCCTGTAGATCTGTGAGATACTTGATTTTCATGAAGTGAGCAGAACCGATGCTCGGGTCAAGTGCTAACTGCTTTGCACTTTCCTTCACGTCTGCATCGATCTTTGCTAACTTGTTTTTGATTGCCATAGTAGAGTTAGACAAGTCACTCAACTTTACAAATAGTGCTACCACATTTTTCACAGTGGTTTCTAGAGTGTTGATTATCTTTGTAAGGTGCACCTGGTCAATTGCAATCTTCTTTGCAATGTTCTCAAATTTCTTCTCTGCCTTCTCAAGTAACTTCTCCTGGCCATTCATATCTGTGTTGAACTTGTGGAAAATGTCAACAAGTTGGTCCATTATTGAGTCACTTTCATTGACTTCAATCTGCAATGCATCTACAAATATGCTTTTAACATCTTCAAGTACTTTGTTTCTTTGTCTTTCTTTGCAGATTTTTTGATTTGTGGCTCTTTTCTTCCATAGTTCTCCCAAAATATCAATTATCTCTATAGATAGGTGGGATAGATCCCAATTAGGAATCTCAATCTATTTGTCTAGATCAATCACATCAGTAATTACTTCCTTTGTCTTAGGACTTGGTGAAGGAACAATTTCCTTACCTTTACCTATCTCTTCCTTTGCTTCAGTATTCAATCCAATTAGGTCATTGACCTTTACATTACCAATTGTTGGATCAACATTTATTGATGAATCAACATTAGCAGTAGAGATATCTACCTTGCCGTTCTGTGACTCGGATGTGCATGTCTGAGTAGTAAGAGGAGCATGTTGCTCAGTCTTAGTATGTTCTGATGTAGATTCTGCAACCTTGTCTATGCTCGGAGGTACTATATTATGTATGAGAGATTGGGGTAGGGATGTCATTACCTCTACTGCAATCTGCTATGCATTGGACTCTTTGATAGTTTGTACCTCGGGTAGTGTATCATCAGTATCATCAATTTCCTGTGCTTGGGGGGTCTGTACTTGGTACTTCTTCCTTCTCATTGCCTTCTTTTATCTCAAATATTGATTTCCACAGTAATGTGGCATGCTGAGCTACATCTTCTATGTTCTTGTTCAATATTTGGAATGTCCTGAATATGGGGGTGTGATTATTCTCATATCTGCTCAAGGTCTCTTTTATTTCTTTGCCTTTCATTGCAGGCATGACCTGCTTCAATGTCTCTTCCCTTATGTCTTTTTCAATTTGTGTTGCATTCTTCCAGGGAATAGATACTGCCTTGAATAAGTCTTCAGTCATATAACTCTTCAACTCAGAAGGGTCATGTTTTCACTCTGCCATCTTCTCCACCATTGCTTGCTCAATCTTCTTCTGACCTAGAAGCATAGTTCAATGACTTCAAGGAACTCGTGGCTCTTCCTTCTCTAAAGTCTTTAATCTTCTGATCAAGTGTGGATGTTGGTTTAGCGAAGACCGCAGTATCTTCTTCTTCTTCGTTATCCTCATCATTTAGTATGAGTTTTCTCCTTGATCTCCTTAAGGTGACAACAGGAGTAGCGCCTTTTACCTTTTTCTATCTATGTGTTGTCTTCCTCTTATTTTGTGGAGGATCAACATCAATTTCTTCCTTTTCAGATTCAATATTTTCTATCTCAATTGTATCCTCTTTACTCTAAGAGATAGCAAGAGAGTCGGAGGTCTTGCCACACTTCTTCTTGAATGTATCAAGTCTCTTTCTTCCTCTTTTTAGTATCTTAGGAATATCAATTTCCAAAGATATCCTGCTCTTTGCTTCCTCATATGTTCCAAAGTAAGGTGCCTTTGGATTGACAAGTTCATTCACAAGAGCTTCTATGATGTCTTCAGTTTCATCATTGTTAACTTCATATGGTAGGGGTTTTACCCATGCAACCCTAGGCCTTACTGCTTGTACATAAACCGTATCACAATCCACCAGAAAACATATTTCATATTTGTACTTCTCAACTAGTTGATTGGGAATTCTATATCTACTCTGCATCCTCTGTTTGAAACTTTCAAAGTATCCATCCATTATGCTATCAAATTTATCTCCTAAATCAGATATGAGATCATTAATTTGATGGATATTTGGTCTATCTTTCTTCCATGCTACTGTTCCTTTGGAGGGAAAGAACTTCTCAACATAAAAGAGTATGCAGATTAGAAGAGAACCAAACTTGCATGAATTGGTTTTGGATACTCGGATGCTCTCCATATTATTCTTCAACTGAGTGAGTTGCAATTCAGCTAGGTCGAGTACCAGATTCTTCTTTACTACCTTGTAAGCTAGGTCAACAGCTTCACATGCAACACTATTGGGTCTGCTCGAGTTGTATATCTTGTGGGTTATTACATGAATGCCAATTTTCATCTCCATATCAGTTACTCTATTAAGTCTCATGCCTTTGTCGTCCCACTCAGCAAGAGTTAGCGTAGCTAGTTCATCCCTGTTTAGGGTTTTGGTTGCTTTTGGTTTGTCTAGCATAGGGAACCCAGTAATACAGTGAATTATCTACTTAGTGATCTTCACAGGACGATCCAACCATAGTTGCATGTCGTGAACACGATTAAGAACATATATCATCCATTTAGTTTGGAAGTTCCTCGACATATGCATGATATGTGTCAAACCCTTGGTTTCGAGGTGTTTATGCTTGGGCTTCAGATTCCCGTCTGCACATAATTTATCATATGATTGATTCATCTTGTTGGTTGCAAGCTCCTGTATATTGCAGTGATAGAAGCTGTGAATGTCATTAACCAGTAACACTGTTGGAGGAATCAAGGAATGAGCTCCCATCGGGTCTATCTCCTCTACAACTATCGGATGAAGTTTGAACACCGAGGGATCACAAGTTGCATTCCTTACTAGCATCTTAGAACCTTTCTTTACCTTCCTGCTGGAAGTGGATGCAATAATGCTAGGACAAAATGATCAAACTCTGCTCATAATCATGAATTCACACTGAATTGCTAAGGGCTCTGAATTGACTTGTAAACTGAAAGCTTTGTAGGCAATACCTTTTACAATCCTTCATTTATAAGAGATTTTCAATCGTTAGGGTATTTCATTAAATGCTCCGTACAAATTAGCTGGCGTGACTCGGGTGCTTCTCCAAGATTCACTTGGAAGCTCGGGTGAAACTAGATTTCCAATTATCAGTACAGCCCGACTCAGCTCGGGTGAGCTAGAGTGACTCGGATGTACCTAACATTCTAACTCAGGTTGAACTATAGTATGTCCTTATGCATCAATATGCAGATATGGATTGTATTTCTCATCTGGAACTGATGTAGGATGACTTGTATGGCACAATTCCAGTCATCTCCTTACTTTCCTATTTTGTAATTATAGATCCACCCATGTCACTTTTTAGGGTGTCATTAGATCCTTCATTGCTTTGATCTGAATTATCTGAGGATTTCCTTACCCATTGCTTGCTCATCCGAGTTATGATTTCAGAGACTTTGGCTTTTCCATTCTCAAAACTAGCATCAACTTTTTCTCTATTCACACAGTTCTTGCTTAGATGACCGGGTTGTTTGCACACATAACATCTCTTAGTAGGATCTCTTTTTCTGAAGTGAGTCTACATACAATTTCCACCAATGTGTCCATACTCACCACAGTGACAACATCTATACCAAGTGTTGTAATACCAACCAAAGATTGCCTTGGCTAATTGTTCAACAGGATTGCACTTCTTAGTTCTACACTCGAAAGATTTATGACCTTGTTTGTTGCATTTGTAGCATTCCCCTTCAAACTTAGGTTTCTCTTTGCATTCACTTTCTCTATTTCCATGTTTGTTGCAACTGTAGCATTTACCATTAAATTTTGACTTTCCATTACTCCAACATTTATTTTATGTATGTCCCAACTTACCACAATGATTGCATGTAGGTTTATTGTTCCTTTGAGCTCCTTATTGTGAGGATTCACCTTGTTCATTATAACCTAATCCAGTCTGTCCATGATGTCTGAGTTCTGTTGCCTGCTCCATGCTAGTTTGTGAATTCATCATACTTTCATTTGTTTGTTTTCAATATTGAGATCATTCAACAGTCTTTCATTTTTTGAAGTGACAAGTGTTGAATTTCATTTTCTCTTTCTTCTAGTCTTCTACTCGGTAGTACTTTGTCTTCTTGTGCTATATTTATGTCATATTTTTCTTTGTTCTTTAGTTCCATGACTTCACACATTCTGATTGAGTGAACTTCTTGTTCTCTTTTCAACTTTCTAACTTCTTCATGTAGAGTGAGATTCTTTGCAAGCAAATCTTCAATGGTTGCATCAGCTTCTTCTGAGCTTTTGTCTTTGCAAAATTCTTCAATTCTTTCTTCTATATAGTTCTTGTCATTCATCCGCACTGCTAATTATTTTCTTCTCTTTAGGGAAAGAGATAGTTGCTCCTTAAGTTTTATGATCTGATCCATGGCCACTTTAAGATCTATCTTTTCATTCTCAATGGCTTTCTCCAGTTTGTATGTTTCCATATACTCTGATCTTTTCTCAAGTTGTTAAGCCTTTGATAAGAGAACCACTGCTCTGATACCAATTGTTGGAATTATATGATGTGCCCAGTGATTGAGAGGGGGGGGATCAAGAACCAATAAAACTTAATCTTTTAATCCACAATTAGATTAGCTTATTTTTTTGCATGCATATAACTTGAAAGTAAAGAACACATAACACAATATTTGGTTACCCAGAAACCTTCCAAAAGAAAGTAAAACTGGGGTGAGGATGATATCCACAAGATTTATCACTTCAGTATAAATTTATCCTATTAGAGCTTACAATGACCACTTCTGATGGTCTGCCCTGTTAGGAGCATAGAAAGGATTGTCAAGTCCACCTTGTTAAAGGATTTAGTACAATACAATAAGTAAAGCAACGCTGTTAAGAGATTTAAGAAAGGATTGTCAGGTCCACCTTGTTAAAGGATTTTGTTGATCCACTTGTGAGAATGAACCAGTTGATGATCTACTATGTTCAACTGTGATTGTTGAATAAGATCCTTTGAATATAATTGATCACCTGAATGTGATAGGTGAGACTCTGTTGTCCTGAATACTTCTGCACTTAAATCAAACTGCCATTCGCATGCCTTATTCACATATTCCTTATTTTCTTCACATATTACATTATTCTTACTTTCTTCTTTGGATAAAAAAAACTATCTTGCATATATATCTTTATCCAACAAATATCTTTGTAAGTCGGCTTGCAATAAATAAAATTACATTTAACAATATATGCAAAGTCTGCTTCAAATTGTCACTCGGGTCCAAAAGACTACTCGGGTGATAAACTGTCACTCGGGCGACACTGAACACTCGGGCGATGCTGAACACTCGGACGATGCTAAACACTCGGGCAATACTGATAACTAAGTGTTTTGACACTAATTGACAATATGTCTTGACATAAGGTCTACATCATCAACTCAAAAAAAATGCTACATGATTAAATTCAATCTTTTCCTCACTCCTACTTTTTAGAGGTGCATATTTGATCAAGTTGAAAAGGTAGGGGGCTACAATTTGCCCCACTGGTTTTGGTCTTTTTCTGCCACTTGTTAATTGTATGAAAAAAATGAATACTCATGATTAGATTTTTTTTTCTTTTTAAATTTATTTAGTCACCTGAATAGAATATGCTAAATAAAAAAATGATGAGATCACCATATATAAATTGTGGAACTTAAATATTTAAGCATGAATTCCACTAGCAAATTCATGGGACCTCCTTAGTGTAAAATAATACTAAAAAAGCTCAGCCACACCCACTGAAATTTTTTAGGAAGCCCCCCTCCCTGGGATCGCACCCTTATTGCATTCTACGCATACCTCACTCCCCATAAATTTTTATATTTTAGTCAATAACTATTGAACAAATGGCCCAATAAATATTTGCATCATACATCAATAGTATTTTGCTATATTATGTTTAATTGACCAATAGAAGTAAACAATTATTGTTACGTTTCTATTCTGAATACAACACACGAAATTACATAATTTTTCATTCTGTAAAACACTTTAATATTTTCAAATACCACCACATGCAAGTGGCCTAAAACTTATAATATATTGTATTCAATGACAAATATGCAAGATATTGGTGCCTCCTAATAAAAATGACTATAAACTTTATGTGGTTTCAATTGTATATTCTCTCATACTTCCTCTCACATCTTCATGTATTAACTTCATCTACAAGTGGTACTTTCACATACAATGAATGGTGTAAGGCTCCCCAGGCTCCCCAATAAATAATAAAACAAATATTAAATCAAATAGAAAACTAAATTCATTCAAGCCATTGTAGAAATCAAACATAAATGGCAACTGCAATCTGAAATAATAGATCCTTTTTAACATATATTCAAATTTAAATGATTTTGAAGACCTGAAGTCGAGTTGTCTTTTTTTCTATCAAAATTTTGAAGTTAAATTCCCACATATCTGTCTCGTGGAAAAATATAATTATCTTTAAGCATAAGTTGTATTTTTTTTATTTTGAGTTAAGAAAACATGTTGATGTAAGTAAATGATTCTTTTTATTGTAATGGAATAAATTGTATATACCTATATTGTTTCTTATTACTTTCTAGTATAACAAAATACTATAATAATTTAGTTACTAATTTGTTTATTTTTAATCAATAATAGTATATATTTCTTTAAGATTAAAATATAACAGTTATTTGGGCAACAACCTACAACACAACGATAAGTTGTGAGCCTCTCATCTGGGAGGTCTTGGGTTTGAATCTGCTTGAGCTCAACAAATAATAATAATTAATCTCAACAAATAATAATAATCAATCTCGACTTTGGCCCATTACTTATCAAAATATATATGGGGTCCAAAAGGTGTAAATCTTTAAAAATCAACAATCTGTTATATTGGATTACATAGTAATATATCATGAAGTATTAGTGGCAATTTTACTATAGGTACGAGATGAGATAGAGTAGCTTATGGATGGTGGTGGGCATATGGCCGAGATGTATTTGACTAAGAAGAAAGAGTGCAAGGAGGCTGTGTTTTTTAGAGATCACTCTTTATATAGTTATAATTCTATTGAGGCTAGCTTTTCACTATCGGTTGTTGTTTCTCCTACATGTTCTCCCACAAATTCTTCAAAGTTGGAAAGGAATGTCAGCTCTTAGTGTGTAGCAAGCATGAAAGCATGAAGATTCTGAAAACAATGATGAACACATTCAAGAGTTGGAAAATGCGACATGAAGCCTACTTTGAGGTAATTGAAAACACTCTCAACAAGTTGAGAGACAAAAAAATCTTTACTGGAAAGATCTAAAAAATTAAAATTAGATTAATTAGTAGGAGTTACGTTTTGGTGTTCACACCCTTTACAATTGTCCGCTAAGGACTACATGTCCACAATGGGACTTTATAAGACTTCATAATTCTTGTATGAGTGTAACAATTATAGGGATATCACTCCAACATAATGCAGCAACAAAGATGCCACTTTTGAGCATTTGAACCTAGATCTTCATCTTGAAAACCCTATGGCCTTGCCATTTGAACATAATTCTTATTATTTTTCTATAAGGTTATTAGCGATGAATACTATTTTTTCTCATTTTGTTAACCAGTAGATTGGCAAAAAATAATTAATTTTGGAAAATGTTCTAGCAAAATTTCTATATGGCTGCAAGTTTTTATCCAATTCCTATTCTTATGATTTTTAGCCGAAGGAGTACATTGATGATACAAAGGATTTTATAAACATTCAACTGGTAAGATCTTTAGGTCTGATTTTTTTTTAAACCATTGCAAAGGACTGATTTACACTCAAATCTTGCATAAATTCTCACATTAGTTGTCGTTATTGGTTAATATAAACAAAAGGGTATTTTTATTTTTTTCAGAAACTTGAATTTTGATGGAGAAATTAGTTGCAGAAGTGAGAAGCTCTCCAATTCTATGAATTTTGTTGATTTGGCTACCACCTAAGATGCCACATAGGACGGTTTGGTTGGAACTATTTCGGTAGGAACGGTTCCAGTCGAACCCGGTCTGGCCAAACTGTTTCTGGCTGAAAACATCTTTGGTCGACCCTCACACGGTCGCACGAGCGACCATGTCGCTTGAACCTCATATATATGAGGGATTTTTTATTTATTTAATTTTAAAAAAATATAATAATAATAATAATTTTTTTAATAAGATTTTTAAATAAAATCATTTTTTTGTGTGGAGAAAGCATACTATAAAGGTGTTTTTTCAAATAAATTGGTAAAAGAGGCTAGATGTTTTTCAACTAAATTGATTTTATACTTTATCTTTTCCTCTTTTTTTGTTTTATTTTTATAAACAAAAATAGTGAGATTTATGAAGTTATGAATATTATATATGATTTTTTTATTGGGTATCTGTGATTTTTTGTATACATGTGAAATCAAGTTCTCAATTTGAATAGTTTGGGAAATGGGGAATAAGAGGATGAGATCAAGACTATATTACCAAAAAATGGATGATAAAATGAAAGGTCATACAAAACGTAGTCAAGAGCAACATGTTGATGTTCAAGAACAACATCAACATGCTGATGTTCAAGAAGCTACATCTCAGGTACAAGAACAATTTGGTTGTAGTCAAGCTACAAATATTTCTTTTGGCATGGATAATTTGATGGAGATGGATGAGGATTCTCTTTTCAGTCAAATTTCATCTAAACCCATGGTACCTGAAAGCAAATTGAAATTGCATTGTAGAAAATATTAGGATGAATATTTTTACCTAATATTTTCAAAATAATTTTTTGTTTGGAAGAGCATAATTATTTGTCAAGTTATTCAGGAAAAAAGAAATTACCCTTGTTTTGGAGTTGTTGGGTGTTTATAATAAGAAAAAGCTAACTAATTGATGAAGGGTGGATACCTCTTGATAAAGGGTGCTCCCCTTAATACCACAAACACATAACAAAAACAGAGAAGCAACAAAAAATTGCAAGAACAGAAAATGGGCTTCTTATTATCTCCACAAATGTGGAATTACAAACTTTCAGAATTACAATATGCAAAGCCACATGGGCATTCCCCTTACAATATTTTGTAGGAAAAAGCCTCGAATT
>MU226056.1:641727-656192 GCA_018584345.1 Thuja plicata | reverse complement strand
TTACTAAAAATAGTAAGTTTCCAAAAATAGCAGCTTTGTACAAAATAGCCCTTATTGAATAGAAAAACACATATTTTTGGGTGATGCAAGATTGCCCTTACACCCAGGATGCTCCTGCATCACTAATGTAAGAGAAACAATAGTTGAAAACTTGTAAGAAGAATTGAATTGTATTGATAGCACAAGTCAAGGAGCTTATTTAAGTGTTGCACGTAGAGCGTCGATGACTATAATTTCTAGTAATAAATTTTTTCAAAGAAAACAAGCTCGAGTAATTTTTGAATTATTAAATGTCTCTAGAAGAACTGTTCAAAGATATAGCAGGAGGATAAATACTTAGATGAAAACATTGAAAATAATTGGGTAAATATTTGTAGGCTTCCTCGAAAAGATAGAATTTCTAAAGATGTAAAAAGACGGGTCATTGAATATTGGATCAACCACTCTTGTATTTCTTCCAATAGAAGGGACACTATACATATGAAAGATGAAGATGTCGGTATGAAAAATTCAAATCCAAAACATTTTATAGATACAACACAAAGTGAACTGAAGCATTCAAGCAAGAATTCTCAGATGTGGAAATTTCTCAATTAATGTTTGAGAGGTTGTATCCTTGTTTTGTAGGCATAAATAAGGTATGTGAACTTGTTGTTGTCAAAATCATGTTGAGTTTCATCTTTACCTCCAATCATATAAAAAAGCTATAGCAGTAGTTAATCCAAATATAGTCATCCCTGGAAGTATGAGACAATTTATGAAGTTTGTTTTATGTGATAAATCATAAGATTCTGATGAGTTCAATATACAGTGTATAAAAAGTGCAAGCATTGATTGTGGAGATTTGAAAAAAATTCCAATGCAAGTTGAGAATATTGATGTTTCAATGTTGGAGTTTTGTGGAAGAGATTTGAATATGAGACATACCTAACTAAGAAAGGAGATGAACCCAAAAAAATTGCATTGAAGGAGAGTGAATTTCCCTACATTGAGTTTATGACTAGATTTTTTAGTACCATTTATCCACATATCTAACATTTTCATAGTGCACGATGACAAACTACAAAATTTTGTGATTCAAAAAATTATTTTCCACTAGGTTTTTCAGTTATAGATTTCTCTGAGAACTATACATATTTCCCTCGATCATAGATTCAAGCTCAATATTATCATTCTGACCAAGTTGAAATGTGTACAAGTAAGTTATAAATATGCACAATTTCATTTGGATGGTGTAGAAAGTATTATTCCAAATGAACAAATTATCATCAAGGAGGTTCATTTATATATCATCGATGATAAGGTTCATGATAGGAGCTATGTAGCTCATTGTTTTACAATATTTTTTGAAGATATTAGGCAACGTGGGATAGATGATTCACAACATTGGATTTGGTCTGATGGATGTGCTAGTAAGTACATGTACTTCAATTGATTTTCATTCTCATTTAAGTTATTCTTTACTTGATTGAATTCATATATATAAATTTAATTTATGTGTTTTTGTATTTGATTTTAACTTCATTTTTTATTAGATGATTGTACAACTTTATCTTGGAACAATTTAAGTCTACAAAATCTTTTAATTGGTTATCTATACAACATGCTTGACGCAACATAAAGTTTCTTTGGAACTTCTTTGAAAGTGGACATGGAAAAGGAGAGCACGATGGAGAAGGAGCATGTATAAAGCGTGCACTTTGCCAACATGAACTTGTAGGTACTGATGGTGTTCACTATCTATATCTAATTCTTAGTTTAATTTAAAAAGTACACATGTACATATATTATATATATGAATTCTTCATTTGCTAAATTAAGAGTTATTTTATAGGTAACAACATAGATAATTCACACACTATTTTTTTCTCTGACAGTTTTGTATGGAGCGTCAGGGGAGGAGGGACGATCTAGGGTTTTGTACTAGGCAGGTTGTAGGAAGGTGGGATGCATTCAACAGGCGTGGCCCATGGCGACCATGGTTCCCTCCAGCACGACGGTCAAACCCTGATAATGGAAGCACGTGTAGATTCGGCAGGGAATGGCCTCAGAAGGACCCACATCCGAGATGGATTGATTTGCGTCCTTCACTCGAGAGAACCGACGAGGTGCAGAAAATAACAGATTAGGTTTGGCACCCTAAGGAGGTTGAGAGGGCCCAACCTAATCCCATTACCAAAGATAAGCCGGGTACCATGGACAATAGATCCATTAGTGTTCGAGTCGAGTCTGAAACCTGGAAATTTTTTGTTCAAATGTTGAGGGCACAAGATTTTTTCATGAAGTGGGGAGGTGGATGGCCGACATAACCTAAGATCAGGAACTGGGTAACGACTGAATGGGTCCCCTCTTCGAAGTGAAAACTCTGCCAAATAGTTTCTTTTTAATCATAGCAGATTCAGAATTGGAGAAAACCATAATCATGTTTAATGGTCCATTCATGATGGGCAAGATAGGATTCTACATTAAAGATTGGCTCCCAAACTTCAACCCTAAACAGGCCTCCATTGAAGAAGTGCCAATTTGGATTCGACTCTATAATCTTCCACACGAGTATTGGCATAATGAATTCTTTAGAATGATCGGGGACAGGTTGGGCACATTCATTAAAGCTGATGAAGCGGTGGACAAAAATGACTTCTGCATGTATGCAAGGATTTTCATCTTGTGGAAACCCCTCTTTCCTCATGCGGTGGAAGTGCGCATGGCGGAAGGATACTGGTGGCAAGAGATCAAGGTGGAAGAAACCTTAGAGAAATGCCAAGTTTGTAAGGTATGGGGGCACAAGGTAGAAGAGTGCTTAGCTAGGCAAAAAGGGAAGGGGAAAGAAGTTAATAATCTCGAGAGCATTCTGGCTCGCCTTAGTCCGAATCCAGAAAAGCCTCCGATTCCTTTGGAGCTTATACCCGAGAAGTCATAGGCGGTCTCTACTCCTGCTTCACCTGTAGGAACCCAAGTGGATGTCGCAACGGTTAGCCTAGGGGTGGAGATAGAGGATAACAATCCCCTTAGGGTGGAGATGGGGTTAACCACCCAGGTACAGGGCCCGTTCATCCAAGGTGAGGAAGCAGAATTGACGGGTATCTCACCAAGGCTATATTGGGATATGGCTCTTGCAGTGGAGACTGAAGCACTCCTCATAAGCCTGGTGGAGCCGTGTGAGGGCTACAAAGATATTCATATGTCCCCATCGAAATTGAGTTTTGTTGGCCTAGATTCTGATATGGACACCATGATCAGTGAAACTCAGTCGGAAGATATGTTGGGTCTAAAGGAGGAAATTGGAATCAAGGAGCCTCGCACGATCAAGCAGACAAAGTCGTAAAGGAAAAAAGCCAAGATTGAAAGTCTGAAATCAAGGGGAAGGAAATCTAACCATCAACTACTAGTTGATGTTGGCAATACCAAGGGGCAAACTAAGCTTCGATCTGGAAGGGACCTTTTCCCTTTTGGGCATCCATGAAGATCCTTACCTGGAATTTCAGGGCTGTAATGCCCCTGATAAGAGGCATTTGATCAAATGAGGGCTTGATCAAGTGAAACTAGATTTAGTATGTATCCAGGAGACTAAGTTAGACAGTGAAGGTGCAACTAGGATTTTTGGGGTAAGACAAAAATGGTCAGGTTTTTTTGTGGATGCGGTCGGGGCCTCTAGTGGCCTGGGGATTATCTAGAATCCCAGACTGGTAAAGGTAGAAGCGGTCGCCAAAGCAATATTTTGGCAACTGGCCAAGGTGAGTTCCTTTACGATCAATATTTCACTTTTTTTGTTCAATGTATATGGTCCGACTAAAACAGAGGATAAACGTTGAGTCTGGGAGGAAATTGCACTGGCCCTCAATGGAATTGGGCAATAAGTGGCAGTCATTGCAGGGGATTTCAATTCTACCTTGGTACACTTGGATAAGTGGGGTAGTAGTGGCAGACTCAGCAGAGTTCAGATCGATTTTCAAAATTTTGTAGTTAATAATGGTCTATGGTAAGTGACTGCGGGGGGTGGGAACTACACTTGGACTAATAGGAGAGCCAGTTTCTCTAACATTGTGAAAAAGCTAGATCATTTTTTTCTAGCAAGGATTTGGAATGTCCTTCCCCTCATTTTTGAAGCCCATATATTGGGACTGTCCAGATCATACCATTACCTGGTGTCGTTAAGATTCCACAAGTATGGCACACCTCCTAGGAATCCTTTCAAGACGGAGAAAATGTGGCTTCGAGAACCAGGTTTCAAGGAGTTGGTCTTGCAGTGGTGGGCCTCGGCTCCCACTGAAGAGGGTAATTTGGCCTTTAAGTTCTGGAAAAAGCTGGGTTTTCTTAAGAAGCAAATGAAAACATGGAATAGGACTCATTTTGGAGATATCTTTGCTGAAAAATTACGATTAGAAGGACAGCTAGAGGCCTTAAATAGAAAAGTACTGAGTGAAGGCATGGATGAAGTTGACTTTCTCACCGAAAAGGATCTTCTTAGTAGATACAGTCAAATACTTTAGCGTGAGGAAGTCTTTTGGAAATAGAAATCATAGGAAAACTAGCTCAAAGCAGGGGACAAAAACACAAAGTTCTTCCATAGTTCGGTCAAAATCAAAAGGAGTGTGAATAGGATTGTGGCAATCAAAGTAGCTAATGGAAACATGACAAAATATTACGAGGATATCAATAAAGAGGTGGTTGATTTCTTTTTCAACTTGTGGGGACAGGATGGGATGAACGATGCTCAGGCCCAAAGGGAACTTCTCCAACTCATACCAAGCCTAGTCAAGCCAAAGGACAATCTGAGACTTACTACCCCTGTCAAGTTAGCCAAACTAAAGGTAGCAATTTTTGGGATGGGGGGGATAGATCATCGAGACTCGATGGCTTCCAAGCTTTTTTCTACCAAAACTTCTGGGAGATGCTTGGGCTAGAATTGTTGGCTGTGGTTAATGAGTCAAGTTCAAAAGGATTCATTCTCAAAGACTTCAATAATATGATGGTTACCTTAATTCCCAAGACTGAAAACCCCAGTTCCTTTGAGGAGTTCTGCCCTATCTCTCTCTGTAACATGATCTACAAAATCATCACCAAGGTTGTGGCAAACCGCCTTAAGACAGTCCTAGAAAGCCTAATATCATGTGAACAAAGTGGGTTCACTCCCAATAGGAACATAGTGGATGGAATCATTATAGCCTATGAAGCAATCCATTCGGCTAGAATCAGTGGGAAGAGGCATATGATATTAAAATTTGATATTAAAAAGGCGTATGACCGAGTGGATAGAGGTTTCCTCATTGAGATTCTAAAGGAGTTTGGCTTCGATGAAACATGGGTTCAATGGATTAAAGGTAAGATAGGATCCTACAGAGCTTCTATCCTGATCAATGGTAGCCCACAAGGTTTCTTCAAAATGACACGGGGGATCCGTCAGGGTGACCCAATCTCTCCCTTCCTCTTTATTCTTCTGGCTGAAGGTCTTGAGAGAGCTATTTCAAGGAAAAAATCACAAGGCTTGTGGAAAGGCATTAAGATTGCACATGGGATGGAAGCCATATCTCACTCTCAATTTGTGGATGAAACCTACGTATTTGGGGTTGCTTCAATGTAGGAAGCCATGGTTATGAAAAAAGTCTTAGACTCCTACAGTCTAGCTTCAGTACAGTTCGTCAACTGGCAGAAATATGTTGTCTTCTTTTTTGGGATAGAGGCAGGCTCACAGAATGCTATTGCAAGAGCTCTCGGTGTTCAGATTGGCCATCTCCTCGGGAAATTTCTGGGCACCCCTCTCTTCATCAGGGTAGATAAATCAAAATTATGGTCTGACCTGGTCGATAAATGTCATGCTAAGATGGACGGGTGGAAGAGTAAATGGCTCACATTGGTAGGGCGTATTCTGCTGATCAAAATAGTCATTTCTACAATTCCAGTATTCCCAATGGCCTGTTTCAGGATCCCAGCTAAAACAATTAAAATCATACAAAGTAAGATGAGGAAGTTCGTATGGAATGGTGCTAACGAGCAAGACAAAATTCCCTTAATCACCTAGGACAGAGTGTGTAAGAAAAGAGGTGGGGGCGGAGTTGGCATTAGGAATTGGAAACTTTTCAATGAAGCAATAGGGGCCAAATTGGTTTGGCAAATGTACTGTAAGCCAGAGCAGAGATGGGTGAGAGTGCTATAAGCCAAGTATTTGGATAGTGCAGAAAATTCAAGAATCCTAACTATCAACAACCCCCTTTGGGGTTTGGCATTGTGGAATTTTCTTTTGAGTTGTAGACCACTAATAACGGACCACCTGTCTTGGCAAATTGGGGATGGCGGGAAGGTGTCCTTCTGGGAGAACTCTTGGGAGGGACAACCAGCTTTGGGCAATGTTATTTCACCTCAAATCATATTGGCCATAGATCAAACATGGGGGACAAAGGTAAGAGATTTTTTTGGATCTAACCTCTTTTTCTCTGGACCAAGAACTCAGATGGAAGGACACCCAGGAGCTGGGAATCTCGGCAGAACATCAGGAGACCTTGAATGATATCATGAACAAGAGGGTGGTCATAGCCTCGGAAGAGCTAGACGAAGTAGTGTGGGTTGGTGCTAAAAGTGGCCAATACTTGGTGAAAATTGGTCATACTCTCCTAGAAGAGGAATGCCAAAGAGCGGAGTGGGAAGAGAAGATCTGCTGGAGGAAAGCCTACCTCCCTAAAGCTGCGACTTTCACTTGGCTGGCAGGTAATGGGAGAGTACTCACCAGCGACAAATTAACCCAGCTAGGTTTTGCTAGGCCTTTCAAGTGTGTTTTGTGTAAAAAACCAGAGGAGACATTGGACCACCTTTTCCTTACTCGTGAATTTGCACAAGAAGTGTGGAGATTCAACCTTGGGAAACTGCAGTGGCAAGGAACCCTACTTGACAAACTAAGGGACTGGATCATCTTATGGCCGGATCCAAAGGGGCTATCAACACTAGTTGCGATTTGGCACATCCTCCCATCTAGCACCTTGTGGCTTATCTGGAATGAGTGGAATAAGAAGATATTCACAGAAAAAGCTAAATCAGTTGAGAGTTTTCTTGCAAGTTTTGAAATAGTTGTCTCAGAACTTGTGTCTAATGCAGCTGCACAAACCAATGCCAGTAAGACCCCCTTCACAAAATTTGATATGCTAGTACAGCGGCAATGGCCGCTTGTGAAATACAAGCCTGTTGATGGGAGTGTGAGGGTTAATCCTCTTCTCAGGGGTGAAGAGGAGCACAGTAACAGATGGCAACCACCAACCCCCAGATGGATCAAGATTAATTTTGATGGTGCCTCCCGAGGTAATCCTGGGATTTTTGGAATAGGATACATAGCTTAGAATGACAAGGGGGATATCATGACCTTAGGGGCTAAAAGATTACGGAATGGCATTAACAATGAGGTAGAATGCCTAGCGGCAGTAGAAGTTGTCCTCGTGGCGAGAAAACTTCATTTTAGGAAAGTTCACCTAGAAGGCGACTCCCTCTTGGTCGTAAATGGAATCAATAAGGGCCAGATGGATACATGGTACTTAAATAAGCACATTCAAAGGATTAGGAGCATGTTGGTAGATTTTGAGGATTTCAAAATCTAACATGTACCAAGAGGGGCCAATAGTTTGGCTGACCAACTCTCGAATGTAGGAGCAGACAGATCTGTTGAAGACAAATTTGAAATCTTTGAGGAATTCATGTTTCAGGATTAATATCAACATATAGGAAGGGAAAAATTAGTGCCGAGGTTGCTACCCTGAGATATGAAATTCTATGTCACACCACCAATACATCATGTGGCTGACCATAATGATAGCATGCCCAAGCTGTCATGACATGAGGGTGCGGGTGTAATGTAATCCACAAGCTGAGATCTCATGGGAGGTGATAGCCAAAGATTGTACTTGAAGCATTTAAGTGTTATGATGACTGCACACATACCTGAGGGAAATAATAGCCCATTCTAGAGGATTTGATTGCAACTTAAATACTTTGGTGACAACAACAAGTCCATCAAATTTGTAGTGAAGAAATAACAGAGCAATGGAGGCAAATTTTTCATTGTCGACGAATGGGCAGACACCCGCCTTTGATATGCATATCACAACAAATAGACTGAGCCATATCTTCAATGGTGAAGGAGATGATTTCTGGATAGTTATCAGAGAAATCCCTGGTGAGCATTTCTTACAGAAGGGGTGGAGTCCAAGAACCAACTTGGACATTTCATATGTGTTCGTGGCCCTAGCTCTCATGGTGGCAGATTCAAAGACAGAGGCTAGGAGGGTTATCAGTCAGTGTATGGTTGTGAAATGGGTCGGTGGTGTCAAGGAAATCATTGAATGGGCAGAGGTGGGGTTGGGGTTACGAATGGGTGACAAGCCTTTTCGCATGGTGAGAAGA
Source organism: Thuja plicata (assembly GCA_018584345.1). Taxonomy (NCBI): domain Eukaryota; kingdom Viridiplantae; phylum Streptophyta; class Pinopsida; order Cupressales; family Cupressaceae; genus Thuja; species Thuja plicata. Next base: position 647,810 of record MU226056.1, on the reverse strand, counting down.
GGTAGTCGTGGGTTACAACCACTGGTAATATGGTCGTCGACTTGCCCAAAAGATGTACATTTGGCAAGGGCTTTGGCGGGGTGGAAAGATCTGCAGTAGGCCTTGGAGAGGAGCAAAGCAGAGGCGGAAAGGGCAGCATCTGTTCTCGTGGCCCCAAAAAAGAAGAAAACACCCATCAAATCTGTTGCGGCCTGTGACATTGATGGTATGCCAATGACCCGAAGGAAAATTCCTGCCACTCAGCAGGGCGCAAGGGCTAAGGCTGCCAGGGAAGCCAGATCATAACTGAAATCAATAGTCGGCCTGAAAGAAGGTGGTAGAGACCAGCCCAAAGTTGGAGCACTAGTTGACAGGTGGGGAGCGTTTGCAAACTTCACCCAAGCAGATTCAACTAAGTGGTTTCCTCAGTGAAGTTTGGGAAGTTTTTTGACTGGGTTGTTCACTGTGAAGACATCTGTTAATGGAGGTCTTTTTGCTTAGATTATTAATTTTGTATTGCGGACATAGTTGTCATGCCCTGAGCAATTTTATGCAGTTTCCTTTCATTTCTTGTCGCTTCATTTTGGATTGTAATGCCTAGATGGCCAATATGTAACCGTTTACTAAATGAATACAAATATTGTTACCGATAAAAAAAAAACATAGATAATTCAAACAAAAAATGTTGAATGGTGCCAAAGTCATTTTGCAAGTCGTGATATAACATACAACAAACATTATTTTTGGGAAGTGATAGGTAAAATATTATATTCAGATTATTTACAAATTTCATCTAGTGCATTTCACTTTTACTATAACTCTTGATCTAAAAATGTGCAAATTCCATTTCATATTGTAATAGATATTGATTGATCTAATCCTTATAATTGTCAAATAATTATTGGTATTAGAAGTTTACATCAAGTGATGACTATATGGCACATCAAGCCTCTTATGATTGAACTAAGAGAAAAATCATGCTTTTGTGTTGATTGCATTGAGAACAAGGCAAATAGTCAATGTGAAAATATTACAGATGGATATGTTTCACAATAGGAAATGAAATAGTTAATCTCAATGCCTCCTTATGAAGACAATGATGGTGGCATAGACATTCACAATCCTATATGTCGGTTGATTATGAACGTGTTTCTAATTTAGTTGTTACAGGTGTGTGTGTGTGTGCACATGCTCTTTTGATTTAATGTACAATTTTTTTAATATATAATTTTGATTTATCACTTGGTGTTCATATTTTATCTTACTTTTGTTTTGAATTTGTGGGATCCATATAGATGATATTTTTGTTATGGTTGTGGATCCTGACAATGTAGAAGGTGTGGATTATTATCTACTAAGATGCAAGAAACCGAAATACAAATTGTCACAAGTAACGAAAGATGTTGATGGACAAACATATCCAAATGGTTCAGTTTTTGTTGAAGGCACCTATTATCAACAAATGAAGATAGACAAAAATGGTATTCAATTTATTAATTACATGCCTAACCAAAAATTTCTACATTACAGTCACTTGGTTATAGCGACAAGATTGCAATTAGAGACATTGCCAAAAAAGGACGTGGCAACCAAAAGTGGAGGTTGCCTATTAAAGAACATGAAGAAAATTTGGATGTAATAAAAGATAGAGAAGGTCCAGATTATATATACTAGGAGCTTTAGGTTAAACTTGTTCTTGTAGCTTGTACTTTCATTTTTTATAGAGTTTGAACTCATATTTTGTAGGACTGAATATACATATATTTTTGGACCATATTCAAGTAGAGATGATTTGAATATTGGATATACTTATTTATTTTAATGGTTCAATGGTTTGATATATAGTTATTTTTGGAACCTTTAAATGATTCAACATTCTCTATGTGTGTATGCATGTATGCATGATTTTATGTATAATGCCATATATGTATGAAATATAGGTTATGAAAGACATTGTGCAATCTTAGATATTGATTTTAAATTGTATGTATGTGATGACATTAGTTACTTGATAAATTGTATGACATTAAGATATTTATTGCTTTTAACTTACATATGTAAGTACATGTACAATGACATTATTTATTAAGATAAATTGCTTGTAACTTACATATGTATGTGCATGTATGACATTAGTTAGATACAAATTAACAGTCCATAAGCACATTGAGAGGGCGGGTGAATCAATTGTGATACAAATTATTAAACTTTAAACTTTATAAACCAAAACTTCAATTCAAATGATAACATAGTAAATTCCAACACAATAACACAATCCTTGTTGTCGAGGAAATCTTGTTAAAGGTAAAACCCCGGTGGGAACTAGCATGCACAGATGATGTACTGAGAGTATAGTATCCCTGTTAGGAGCTTATTACAACATTATAGTACATAGTCATTGTTAAATGACATACCCTATTAGGAGTCAAGAGTAACAGTGGCCTCACTGCCCAGACACACTTCCCAAAGAAGGTTAAATCCACCCTTAAGGATTAACAATCTGAACAAGTGTATATAAGAAATATACAATCTAGTGAACTGTTTGATAGCAACTGTCTTTGCTTGGTCAGTTCCAATAAAGTATTATAATCAAAAAATATGCTCTACATCCAACAACCAATCAAGCTTCATAGCTTCCACAATTCTCTATCTTTTAAATAACTTCACATCACTCTCTCTTACTACTTCTTTTCAAAAGAAAAGATCTCTCATATATACCCTATTACAATAATTGATTAGGCCGGCCAATTAAGCTTTCCCAATATACAAATAATTATTTAACCCCTTGTTAAGATACACAAGGTACCTAAAACAAGTAAACATCAATTACAATATATTAGATATACTCCAAGATCCGTAATCCACGCTCTCAATCCATAATACACGCTACATCTCTGAAGTTGGCCCCAAATAGGTCTCCTCAAGAATACACACCACAACTGATGTCACCAAAAATCACATGAATAGAAATAAAAAAAAAATTCCTCAATATGTCTTCTATCATCTCTTAAGCTCGCATAACCTAAACCATCATCGCCTGTAAGATATACCCAAAACACAAAGACTTGCTTTGTCAAGCATCACTGTCATAGTCTAGAAACCAGTCTTCACTAAAACATCTATAACATCTCCAATATGAAATATTAAGCCAAGTGACCTTAAGAATGAGGTCATCACACATCCTTCTACATATCCTCATCTTTGATCATTTTGATTCATTCATACAGTGTGCATACACTTCTATCAGTCACCATACAATAGTTTTGTTCACTCCACATAAATATATGTTGACATCAGTGACAAAACATAAATTCCAACAACATCAGTAATACCCAATTCTGATATCATCCAACAATCTCCCCATTTGGTATTTATGGCAACATATGGGAAAATCCATCAACCCAAAAGTACTCTCTCTCAATACAATCTTCTCAATATCCTCAACACAAATCTCCCTAAAATAGTAGGGATTTTCACATAGAATCTCTCCCTCTTTGGCAATAATGGAAAAGGGTGCCATAACTCTTTTGTAATCTTCTATAAGGTGTATCTTTTTCAAATCTTCATTTCTAACAGCCAGGTGAAAAATCATCCAAATGTGCTCTATAGTGTTCCTGTGATCACACTCCCTGAGGAGTAGATCCATACATCAAGTCCAGAAAATGATATAGCTCTGAAAGCCACTGGACTGATGCATGCATGCATCAATTAATTACCACTGGGAGGGGATCTCACCCCAAATATGCTTCTGATATATTCAAAAGCATCTTTTGGCAAAGGTTTTGTAAATATATCTGCTATCTATTTCTTTGTGCTAATATACTCCAGTCTAATCTCTTTATGTACTACCTTGTCCCTCAAGAAATGATACTTAATAGAAATATGTTAGTCTTTGAATGCATTACTGGATTCTTTGACATATTCAGTGTGCTAGTATTATCATAATGGATAACCACTGGCTCTTCGAAAATTATTCCAATGTCCTTCAACATTTGTTTCATCCAAACAACTTGTGTATAATTTATAGCAACAACAATAGACTCAGATTCAACAGTAGATTGAGCAATACAGTCCTGCTTCTTACTTAACCATGAAACCAACCTTTTTCCAAGGAAAAATGCTATACCACTTGTACTCTTTCTATCATCCACATTACCTTCACAATCAACATCAGTATAAGCCTGTAAAATAAATTCATCTGATTTTTCAAACCATAATCCATCTTCTATTGTTCCTTTCAAGTATCTGAAAATTCTTTTCATAGTAGCAAGGTGAGTCTCTTTAGGATTTGCTTGATATCTTGCCACAATTCCAACTTCATTAGAAATATCTGGTCTACTGTGAGTTAGGTATTGTAGACCTCTAATCACTAATCTGTACTTTGTCTGAAAAACACTTTGAGTCTCATCATTACTAGTAATTTTGTAACCAGTCACCATGGGTGTTCCAACAGGTTTACAATCTTCCATTCCAAACTTCTTCAACATTTCCTTAAGATACTTGGTCCGAGATATAAAAATACCATTCTTATTTTGATTAATTTACAAACCAAGATAAAATTTCATCTCACCAATCATTGACATTTCAAATTTATTTTCCATTTATTTAGAGAACTTTTCTCATTTTATCATTGCCTCCAAAAATGATATCATCAACAAAAACTTCTATGATTAAGATTCAATCTTCACCAATTCTTAAATATAAATTACTATCTGCATTAGGTTTTCTGAAACCAAGACAAAGTAGATACCTATCTAGTCTTTCATACCATGCTCTTGAATCTTGTTTCAGTCCATATAATGCTTTCTTCAATTTACAAACCATGTCTTCATCTTCTGTCAAAGGAAATCCATTAGGTTATTCTATGTATACTTCTTCTTCAAAATCTCTATTCAAGAATGCAAATTTCACATACATCTGATATACTTTAAAGTCTTTATGTGTAGCATAAGCAAGAAATAATCTCACAGCATCCAACCTAGCAACAAGAGCAAATGTTTCTTCAAAGTCTATGCCTTCTTGTTGCAAGTAGCCTTTAAAAACTAGTCTAGCATTATTTCTTACCATTGTTCCTTCCTCATCCATTTTGTTTCTGAAAACCCATTTAGTTCCTATCACATTTTGGTTTTTAGGTCTTGTAACCAATTCCCAAGTATTGTTTTTCTTTATCTGTTGTAGTTCTTCTTGCATAGCTTTAGTCCAAGATTCATCTCTACATGCTTCATCAGTAGTTTTCAATTCAACTTGAGAAATTAAACAAATTTCATCTCTTACTTTAGATCTTGTCATCATTCCTTTACTTGCATTACCAATGATTTGATTTTTAGGATGGTTCTTCTTAACATACCTCAGAGTCTTAGGAGTCTCAGTAAGCTCAATTGATTCATCTTCAACCTCATCATCAACCATCAAAGGTTCAGCAGGTTCAAAAGTGACCTCTTTTATCTCTGCAATTTGTCCACAGTCATACATTCTTTCCTGAATCTGAAACTTTTCATCTATCCTCACATTAGCGCTTTCAATCAAATTCCTCAATCTCAAATTGAAACATTTATATGCTTTGTTCTTAGTAGAATAACCAAGGAAAATACCTTCATCACTTCTAGCATCAAACTTCCCTATCTCATTATCTCTTTTGATATAGCATTTACTTCCAAATATTTTGAAATATTTTATAGTAGGAGTATGATCGAACCATAATTCATAAGGAGTCTTACTTGTACCTTCTTTGATCTAAATTATGTTCAAGGTGTACACAACAGTACCAACAACCTCTCTCCAATGAACATGTGACACATTTCCTTCCAACAACATAGTTCTGGCAGCATCTAATATTGTTTTGTTTATTCGCTCTTTTGTTTTTAGGTCTTGGAACCAATTCCCAAGTATTGTTTTTCTTTATCTATTCTAGTTCTTCCTGCATAGCTTTAGTCCAAGATTCACCTCTACATGCTTCATCAGTATTTTTCAGTTCAAATTGAGAAATTAAACAAATTTCATCTCTTACTTTAGATCTTGTCATCATTCCTTTACTTGCATTACCAATGATTTGATTTTTAGGATGGTTCTTCTTAACATACCTCAGAGTCTTAGGAGTCTCAGTA
>MU226056.1:617150-641677 GCA_018584345.1 Thuja plicata | reverse complement strand
GATCTTGTCATCATTCCTTTACTTGCATTACCAATGATTTGATTTTTAGGATGGTTCTTCTTAACATACCTCAGAGTCTTAGGAGTCTCAGTAAGCTCAATTGATTCATCTTCAACCTCATCATCAAACATCAAAGGTTCTATAGGTTCAAAAGTGACCTCTTTTATCTCTGCAATTTGTCCACGGTCATACATTCTTTCCTGAATCTGAAACTTTTCATCTATCCTCACGTTAGCACTTTCAATCAAATTCCCCAATCACAAATTGAAACATTTATATGATTTTCTCTTAGTAGAATAACCAAGGAAAATACCTTAATCACTTCTAGCATCAAACTTCCCTATCTCATCATCTCTTTTGATATAGCATTTACTTCCAAATATTTTGAAATATTTTACAGTAGGAGTATGATCAAACCATAATTCATAAGGAGTCTTACTTGTACCTTCTCTGATCTGAATTATGTTCAAGGTGTACACAACATTACCAATAATCTCTCTTTAATGAACATGTGACACGTTTCCTTCCAACAACATAGTTTTGGCAGCATCTAATATTGTTTTGTTTCTTCACTCTGTTATCCCATTCTGTTGTGGTGTCCTAAGAGCATATGTATGTCTAAATATTCCATGCTCTTCGCAGTAGGTATTAAATAAATCTGAAGTAAACTCACCACCTCTATCTGATCTCAAACATTTTATCTTCAAACTAGATTCATTTCTCAACTCTTGATTTGAATAACTTGAAATTGTCAAATTCCTCATACTTCTCTCTTAAATATGTAACCCACATCATTCTAGAAAAGTCATCAACAAAAAGTATAAAGTACCTTTCACCATAATAAGATCTTGCTCTTGTAGGACCACACAGATCTGTATGTACCAGATCCAACTTCCCTTTTGTTGAATATGATTTTCTTTTAAAATTGCTTCTAGTCTACTTCCCCATAACACACTCTGTACACATAGTATTAGATGGTTTCACAATCTTAGGTAGATCTCTTACAACATTTTTCATACTTGCCTTCACAATGTTATCAAAGTTAACATGACAAACTCTTCTATGCCATAACCAACTGTCATCAAACTTCACAATAAAACAAGAAGCTTCAGATGTATTCAATTCAAATACATTACCTCTAGATTTAGTACTAGATGTGATCAAGTCTCCTGATTTACCTCTAATAGAATATTTCCCATCAATTAATTTCAATTGATAACCTCTTTCCACTAGTTGTCGAACACTCAATAGATTATGCTTAAGTCCATCAACAAGCAGTACATTGTCAGTATTAGTCTTTCCATTCAGAGAAATAGATCCAACTCCAATGATAAGCTTAGGAGTATTGTCACCAAATATAACAACACCACCATCATATATTTTCATACTAACAAATTTGTTTTTATCTCCAGTCATATGATGTGAAAACCACTATCTATAACCCATTCAGATTTCTTTTCAACAAAAGATACTAAGGTTTTTTCTTCATGAATAGGTTCATCATCCTTAATAGAAATAAATTCAATTTCATCATAATCAACATCATCATCATTAGCAATACCTTCACTAGCATAATAAAATTCCTTGTCTTTTGAATACTTTAATTTATAAAACTTAGGTTTATGTTTTGGAACCCTTGTAGGACATCGAGATACAAAATGACCAATCTTGTTACATGAAAAACATTTCAAAGGTAACTTGCCTTCAAATATACCCTTATCTCTCTTTCCTCTTCTAGCGATCAGGGATGCCACTTCATCTAGATTTCTTTCTTCCTCGTGTATTTGTTCCCATTCATCAGCATAGTCCCCAAGTTCTTTTCTTAATTCACTATTGTTGGTGCTCGCAATTCCAGATAAGGTCTTTTTGTTTCTATGCACAGTCGCCTTGAATGTTGACTCCACTTTAGGTAAAGAATCTCCCAGTTTTGCGGCCTCAAAAGTAGTTAGTTTTCCAATCAACATCTCTTTATTAAAGTTTGGTGTCAAAGGTATAATCTCCTCTATACCTTGTACTTTAGTTTTGTATGCTGGTGTCAAAGATATGAAAATCTTTGCAATCACTTCTTCCTCACTGTAAGTACCTATAGAGTTTCTGATACCAGTAACCACTTCAATAATTCTCTGTGCATATGCCCTAATGTTCTCATCATCTTTCATTTTCAAATATTCCATCTTTGTCTTCCAGTTTTGTAGCTTCGCCTATTTTGTAAACTTATCTCCTTCATACAGTGCTTCCAATCTTGTCCAAATTTCATGTGCAGAATCTAAGTCTTTTACTTCTGTGAATTCACCTTCAGAAAGTGTGCTAATCATTGATTCCCTTACGACCATATTACATGAAAATAACTTCTTTTCATCTTCAGTAGCTTTATCCAATTCATCTTTTCCTTTCTTTTTGTGATCATCCAGTAATCGATTCCCAAGCATAGCAAATGTATTCTCATCTTGTTCTTCCAACTGTCAAAGTTTCAGGATCAAATTTTGGACTCTCCTTCCTATAGTAAGACATCTTTAGGATCACCTCAAGTTGTTAAGATTTCTCTCTAAGGACCATTAGCTCTGATACCAATTGTTAGGAATAACATTCCACAAGCACAACTAAGAGGGGGGGGGGGGGGANTCTAAGGACCATTAGCTCTGATACCAATTGTTAGGAATAACATTCCACAAGCACAACTAAGAGGGGGGGGGGGGTGAATCAGTTATGATACAAATTATTAAACTTTACACTTTATAAACCAAAACTTCAATTCAAATGATAACACAGTAAATTCCAACATAATAACACAATCCTTGTTGTCAAGGAAACCCTATTAAAGGAAAAACCTTGGTGGAAATTAGCACCCATAATTGATGTACTGAGAGTATAGTATCCCTATTAAAATATTTAGCCCTGTTAGGAGCTTATTACAAAATTACAGTACATAGTCCATGTCAAAGGAAAAACCATGTTAGGATTCAAGAGTAACAGTGGGCTCACTGCCCAAAGAAGGTTAAAGCCACCCTCAAGGATTAACAATCTGAACAAGTGTATGTAAGAAATATACAATCCAGTGAGCTGTCTGATGGTAACTGTCTTTGCTTGGTCACTTCTAATGAAGTACTATAATCACAAACTATTCTCTACATCCAACAACCAATCAAGCTTTGCAACTTCCACACTTATCTATCTTTTAATTACCTTCACATCACTCTCTCATACTACTTCTTTTCAAAATAAAATATCTCTTATATATATTCTATTACAATAATTGATTACGTTGGCCAATTAAGCTTTCCCATTATACAAATAATTATTTAACCCCTTGCTAAGATACACAAGGTACCTAAAAATTGTAAACATCAATTAAAATACATCAAATATACTCTAAGATCTGTAATCCAAGCTCTCAATCCATAATACATGCTACATCTCTGAAGTCAACCCCGAATAGGTCTCCTCCAGGATACACGCCACAACTGACATCACTAAAAATCACATGACTAGCGATAAAAAACAAACATTCCTCAATATGTCTTCTATCATCTCTTAAGCTCGCATAACCTGAATCATCATCGCCTGTAAGATATACCCAAAACACAGAGACCTGCTCTGTCAAGCATCATTGTCACAGTCTAGAAACTAGTCTTTACTAAAACATCTATAACATCTCCAATATGCAATATTAAGCCAAGCAACCTTAGGAATAAGGTCGTAACACATCCTTCTACATATCCTCATCTTCGATCGTTCTGATTCATCCGTACAGTGTTCGTACACTTCTGTCAGTCATCATACAATAGTAATAACTAGTCTGTTCACTCCACAGAAACATATGTTGACATCAATGACAAAATATAAATGCCAACAACATCAGTAGTACCCAATTATGATATTATCCAACAATTAAGATATTTATTGCTTTTAACTTACATATTTAAGTACATGTACAATGACATTAGTTATTAAGATAAATTGCTTATAACTTATATATGTATGTGTATGTATGACATTAGTTAGATAAATTATTGTTAACTTGTATGACATTAGTTAAGATAGATTGCTTGTAACTTGCATATGTATGTACATGTATGACATTAAGTTAAATAAATTGAGCTTTTAACTTGTATCTATGACATTATTAAGATATTTATTGATTTTATCTTACATATGTATGTACATGTACATGGAGTTAGTTGTTAAGATAAATTGATTGTAACTTACATATGTATGTACATGTATGGCATTAAGTTAGATAAAAATTGAACTTTTAACTTATATGTATGTATGTATGTATGACATTAGTACTTTGTAGATTTACAATAAGATATTATACTTTGTACTTTGTGACATTTATAATAATTGTATTTTTCTTTTGATCTCACACTTATTAAAATATTAATTCTATTTATCATTATGATTTATCCTATTATATTTAATTTAATATGTCTCATTTATTCAATCCTAACTTATTCAATATAAAAAAAATTATAACTTATTAAATCCTAACTTATAATTTCATACATGTACACATAAACATTAGCATAACTTATTCAATTTTTAACAATCCTCACTTATTCAATTTATAAAACAATCCTAACTTATAGTTTCGTACATGTACACATAAACACAAGCGTAACTTATTTAATTTAAAACAAATGAGTTTAAAATAATCCTAACTTAAATTCAATTTATAAAACAATCCTAGTTTATTCAATCCTAACTTATTCAATTTAAAACAATCCTAACTTATTAAAGCCTAACTTATAATTCCATACATGTATACATAAATACGTGAGCATAATATAACTGAAATCTAATGTAAAACACACACAAACGAACACGTGAAATGTATAAAATATATGTATGTAACATATGAAATATCTAAACTAAACATGTAACGCATATGTATTGATTAAGTCTAAAAAATATGTATGCATGTATACATATAAAATAAGTCTACATAACATGAATATATCTGAAATGCCAAGTGAGCATCTACAAATATCTCTAACTTGAGCTATGACCCGATCCCTGATCGAATCCTGATCCACAACCTGCACAAGAGAGATACATTGTACACAAATTATGTTAAAAAAACTTGTATACATGTACATATAATTATTTAAATACTTAAAAGTAAAAAATTAAAGTTCACATGTTTATATGTGAATCTACCTGTGTATCTTGATCAATAGGATCACCAGGTGCCTACAAGTCTCCATAGGTCACGACCATCATAATACCCTGTAATATAATATAAAAATCCAAAAATATGTACACATGTTATATTATATGTTTAACAATCAAACTTTGAAAATTATAGTAAGTTATTTATATAGTAAAATCAAAATCAAAATATGGTTTCTTACCTTATTCGCAGCATGTAATGCTTGACCAATCTCACTCAAATTAGAAGAGTCTAATGCCACTTCTTCTGGATCAACACCCTCATCCATAAGCTTCAGACCAAACTCCTATTGTCTGCGTTGTAGGATCAACTGATGGTTGTTGTGGAAGATTTGTAGGTTCAAGTGATGTCTATTATGGATAAGCTATAGGTAGTATCAAAATATCCTCTTGTTTCGATGTACCAGGTTGAGCATCTCAAACTCCATGGATGCTAGGAGTAGAGGGTCTCTAAAGAACTTTCCTAATAAACTCTAGCAACTCTTGGGGAGAGATCCCATGTAATGTCGATAGAGATTGATATGCATCCAGGAGATCGCTCGCTAAACATGCACTCATGCTACGCAAATGCTCCTCGGGTAACCACACAAGCTCAATAGGCGATGGTATCTAATATCATATATACAGATCAAAATAGGGATATGAACAATCAACAATAGGAACAATACTACAAGAATGCATCATATATATTTATCCACGAGATCAGATGACATCTAGTCAACCCGAGTCATGATGGTGGCAATAATAGAATACATGTTGACCTGCATCTCATCAATTGCAACATTTCTTGCACTGGAGATTTCCAAATATTTTGGAAGAACCAAAAGGTTTGGACCTACTATTTCTCTCTTACTAGGGGGTTGTGGTACATCATCATCTTGTAGTCCAAACTTTTTCGATGAGCTTAAAAGGATGAGTTGTCATTAAATGACGTGTCACCAATCATCTAGGATATATGAAAGATGCGACAAATGTATATGTGCACATGGCCACTCGATATCCTCTAATATTTTTTTGACCCTAGTAGTGGGGGAACATGGATTTCACATTTGTTGTAGACACATCATTGTCAATTTGTTTTCATTTTGTGCTTCCAATGACACAATAGGAAAGAGAGGCATAACATGCATCAATGTTTGGATCATCATATGGATTATATCATTGAGAAACCTCAATCATATGTAGGAGCTCATCGCTATTAGAAATTACCCTTTCCTTATTGGGAAGGGAAACAATATTATGCAAAGTAAACTCTAGCTCATCTAGAGTGACTCACAATCTCTCAATAGTCTCACTATGGGTTCTTTGCCTATCCTAGGGAGTATTATGAGAAGACCAATGTGAATTGATGCACTTCATTAGAACTATTTTGGCATATCAGAGATGTTGTTTTGTCAGTTCATGAGTTTGGATAGTATGTCCTTCATGATTTTAGATCATAGATTTCTATAAGGCAGTGAACCTTCCTTTGGATTGAGATCCTTGTTGTATTTGAGCAGTGAGCTCTAGGCAGTGTGCCTAAATGCACGTGCATTCCCATTTGTAATACTCCTAATAGGGTATAGTGCTTTAATAGAGTACATTCATCTTGTGGGTTTGATTCCCGTTGTAATTTTTCCCCTAACAGAGTTTCCACATCAAAAATCTTGGTGTTGTGTGTTGATTAACGTGTTATGTTCTTGCATTCATGTTTATCTTTTAGATCCAAGATTACTTTGGTAATTTGGTTAAAGGTCTTGAGTTTTTGGACACAACTGATTCACCCCCCTCTCAGTTGTGTGTGGTGCATTTATTCTAACACAAGAGTCTGATACAAATACAAATCCAAAGACTCCAAGGTATGTAAGGTTAAATCATTCAGAAAATCATATTATTGGTGATAGAAATCATGGTGTTCAGACTGGAGGAAGAGTTGCTAGAAATAAAATTTGTTTGATTTCTAAGATTAAACCTAAGGATGTCGATGAAGCTTGCAAAGATGAAAGTTAGGTTAAAGATATGGAAGAAGAGTTGGAACATATTGAGAAAAATAAGACATGGACTCTTGTTCCCAGACCTATGAACACGAATGTGGTCAGTACTAAATGGGTATTCAGAAACAAATTGAATGAAGATGGTGAAGTGGTTCAGAACAAATCCAGACTTGTCCGCATGGGATAGTCATAGATGGAAGGAATTTATTTTGAGGAAACCTTTGCTCCCATTGTTAGAATTGAAGTTGTTAGGATGTTTCTTGCATATGCTACTTACAAAAACTTCAAAATGTATATTAGATGGATGTTAAGTCTGCATGTATGAATGGAGATTTGGAAAAGGAAGTCTATATTGAGCATCCTGATGGATTTACTTTGACTGATGAAGATGAAATGGTTTTGTGTGTATGAAAATACACCTTCATGAAATTAAGATTAAGAGCAACAATTCTATGGAAAGACAATACAAATTAATCTAAGAATTGAAGCTAAGAATCTATTTCATCTCATGGTTCTCTATCCAAGCTTTGTTAAGAGAGCTCTTAGGCTTAATCTCTCTCAAGGAAAATCCTAGAACGAGATATGAATAATAAACAAATGCTGCAATCTATCTTAGAATGCTCAAAATGCTCCAAGATATGTGAGAAAATAACAAATGCTCCTAAACATGATATGCTAAAATGCTAATGCAAATGTTGAAATTCTCTCAAAAGCTCTCCAATGCTCTCAAATGCTCTCCATGTGCCTATAGTAAGGATTCTTTTGCTCTTAAAATTCTTGGATCCCAAACACAAAGGAAATAGCTTGTATTTATAACATTTTCCCAAGGGTAGGGGGTAGAGTGAGTTGATCATGATCAAAGTTTGGTTAAGTCAACAGCTTTGAGGTGTTTTCAAATGGAGGGAAAGTTGGTTGGTTGTCTCAAAGATATTAGGAATTAAATAACTCCATCATTTAATTAAATTAGCCATGGAAGGGTGATTGGGTTGGATTTAATCTTTTTGATTTGAACTATACAATTGAAAAATCAATTGCATAATTTGATTAATCCCTTTAGGCTTGAATTTAATTATTTGATTTCATGATTATCTGATCTTTTAATTTGATTTGATTTTTTTCCATTTGTTTTGATCCATTTGTTTTGCATTGAGATGACATTTTAAGGTATTTGGCTAAGATTTATAGTTTTGAATGCTTGAGATACACCTGGTAAATTTTAGGTGTCTACATGGTTCTGATTAAATAAAGCATTACATGGATTGAAAAAAGTGCCTAGAGCCTAGTATGCAAGGTTGGATAAGTACTTATTGAGACTTTGTTTTAGTAAAGGTACTATTGATAGCAACTTATACTTCAAAGTTGATCATAATAATATTTTGATTGTCGAAGTCTTTGTGGATGATATCATTTTAAGTGGAAATGACAAGTTGAGTAAATAATTTGCTGATGAGATGCAACAAGAGTTTGAGATGCCCATGATAGGTGAGATGGTTTTTTTTCTTGATCTACAAATTACACTATCTAATAGAGGTATTTTCATATCTTAGTCCAAGTATGTGAAAAAATTGCTGAAGAAATTTGGTATGGATGATTCAAAACTTGTTTGTACTCCTATGGTTAATGGTTGCAAATTGACAAAGGATGATGATTCACCTAAAGAAAATAAAACCATATATAGATCAATTATTGATGGCTTATTATAGTTGACACAAAACTAGGCCAAATATTATGAATGTTGTTTGTATTGTTGCAATATTTCAAGTAGAACCGAAGGAACTACGTGTTGTTGTTGTTAAAAGGATATTCAAATATTTGAAAGGAGTAGTTGATTATGGCTTATGGTATGGTAAGATTGATGATTTTATATTCATTTCTTTTACAGATGTGGATTGAGCAGGTAATGTGGATGATAGGAAGATTGTAAGTGGTGGAGCATTCTTTTTGGGAAAAAAGTTAGTTTCATGAGAAAGTAAAAAGAAAAATTGCATTTCATAATATTCTGATGAAACTGAATATGTTGTTGTTGTTGTTGTTGTTAATTGCACACAAGTGATATGAATGAAACAAATGTTGAAATATATTAGAGTAAGTATTGATGAGCCAATTGCTATCAATATTTAAAAGAATCCCATGTTTTATTCGAAGACAAAGCATATATCTATCAAATATAATTCCTTGAGAGATAAGGTTATTAAAAAATAAGTTAGATTGGAGTATGTATCTACAAAAAATAAGATTTAAGATATCTTGATGAAGCCCTTTCCAAAGGATACTTTTTAGTATCTCTGAGGTAAGCTTGGGGTAATTGCCCCTCCTGATCAGAGCTAGAGATGCAATAATTTGCATCAATCCAGTGTACTTAAAAAGATTATTATTATTATGGATTGATGTTTTGGTGGCTAATACTCAGGGGAATAGAAAAATTGATGAGTCAAATGATTATATTTTTGGGTTCTATGACTTAGTGCATGTGCCTTTTTCAATGATGTCAAAGCGGGAGAGAGATTTATGTGAAAAACAAGTATGTGACTAAGGGGGAGAAATTATTTTCTAGTTGAGAGATTGTTAGAGAAACTACGAAATATATATTGTGGATATTGTTGGTAGTACTATTGATATGGTTTCTCTGTGCATCAATTTGGATTTTCACATCTTATGTTTCCATTAATGGCAAATGGGGAGATTGTTGCATATATGCACTTACATTATGTTTTTTGTCATTGATGTCAACATAGTGCTACTACTGGAGATAGTGTCCGTGGTATTTTCAGTGAGAAGATTATTGTGGTATGGCTATGATATTGAAGATCATATATTGCAAAGGTATAGATGATTTCAGTGACGTATGTAGTTGATCTATGTCAACTTAGAGAGGTTTGCATGATGATTTGAGTGAGCTATGAATGATTTATCATAGACTGGTATTTTGGTTGTTCAGGCAAAGACAATGTTACAGTTCTTGGACCAGTGTGGATCAGATATGCAATATTCTCAGTTGCTAACCCAGGGGTGAGTTTAGGAATTAGATGTGTATCCTAAAATTGAGTGGTTCTTGATTTGGATGTTAGCAAGTTATTTTTCTTTAATGACATAGGTTGTTGTTTGGTGTTCTTGATGAACAATGTAGAGATAGTTATGAGTTCTAAGATGAAGTTGTTCTTGTTGCTATCATGGCATTTCATGTTAATTATTGATGTTTATAGATCTTTTCCTATTTGTGTTTTTGGATCGCATTAGGTTATGTGATCAGATTTGGTGATTCTTCATGTTACGTGTTGTTATTATTATTATTGTTCTTGGTTGACTTGATGACGTAGCATTTTGTGAAGGATCATGACATGATTTATGGATATGGAGTGTGTTCAAGGATATATTTTTTATCATCTCTATATCTTAGCTGACATTCAATGGATCACATTGTGTATTGATCCTAATGAATTAAAATTTTTTAATTAGGTCCCTGACCAACCTAGTTGAAATAAAGTTGATAAAATGTATAAAAAATGTAATCATTTGTAAATGCGTGAGTGCCAGTTATATAGAAGAATGAATGTGAAGAGGTATGATTGGAATATACAATTGAGGCAGAGATTTGACGAGGTTCATTGGAACTGTATTTATATAACACATATGGTATTTGCTATTTCGTGAGTATGGATTGTTGTCCATTGTGAATTGTAATAAGAAATTGTTGTAAGGCAATGAGCCTTCCTGTTGAGCATCGTGTTTACACAATGTACCAATTAGGAATTAGTGATACAAGTTCCCCTCTTGAAAGAGTAACGAGGTTACTCCCAAGGTTCTCAATGGTGATGGTACAACCACATGGAGACTCAATTGAAGATAAATGTGAATGTTCATAAGGAGGCCTTTTCTGGTTCATTTCAAATGAAGCTGGAACAAAATATATTTAAATAATTTTTTATACCCCTTTTTTATTGTTCAATAATAATATGCATGCAATTTTATTTGTGCAATCTAAATTTAAATCTAAGATTAAATTCTAGATTTTAACCTTGCTTCAGAAAATCAAAAGAAGAAAGTAACGAGAGATTTCAAGCAAATTACTGAAAATAAATTCCTAACGGTTCTTAAATATCAATGATTCAACTCACATATTAAATGTAAAATATGATAAAGGAAACCCACAAAATATTTTTCAGAATAACTCACAACTCATATTCAACAAATGCAATCACCAATAGAATTCAATAAGGTAGAAGATTTCTCAAAATTCATCAGATTGCAAAGCCATTCATGTATGCGCACATGTGAGATAAATGTATCCTCAATCAAAAATGGAAATTTCTTCTCGAAAGATGTGTTACAACGAGTAGATTCAATAACAATTAACACCAATCTAATAATTTGTAGGAACAAACAAAAAGAAACAAAGTTGGTTCTTGAATTCTGAAAATAAATTCCCAAAAATCACATAGATGGAAGTCAAAACACACCACGAATGCAACACCAATTTTATTAAGTTTATATTGCAAAATCTCCAAACCTAATTACAATACCCAATTGCTCTTTTATAACATTTACATTCACAAATTACAAATCTTGTAACTAGGGTTTCCAACCATGTAAAAATGTCAAAATAAAATTAAATCTATGAGTGTAATTGCATAAATACACTCCTAAACTATTTCTTATCACGCTGACTTGGATTTATATCCTTTATTACATCAAAATCATGCAAACCCCATTCGCATCCGAAAATTATGGAATCACTACACTTTACCATCATTTTGTAAATAATGGCCCCAAAATGAACTCACTTTGTTTCTAACACATGAAATTGATGGAATGAAGCACTTTTAGGTTATGAAACTAATGAGAGACTTCAATAAATACCAAAAAAACCTATGATACTTGATCTATGACCCTGAAAATCCATCCTTTTAATGAAAAATGAGATTTTTGCATTTTCGGGCTTGCATATGCTTTGAAAGATAAAACAAATATGGCCTTAGCTACCTTTAACAATGAAAAGAGAACAAAATTTGAATGATATTAACACCAAACACCACTTAGTGTTGAGGAATAATTCTTGTAAGTGTGTCTCAGGAATTTCTCAATGATTTCATCAATTTCCCAAAAGTCTGGAAGCTTCATGAACTTCAAATGATCTTGTTGCTTCTTCCAGAAGGATGTGAGTTTGGTTCCAAACCTATGTGTTTCTTCAATGTGGTTCATTATTTGTGTTTTTAATCTCACTATGGAGATTACCCATCTTGGAAGGTGTGTTGTAGCCTTTGAACTTGAACTTCATCGGGAGGGTCGTAGACATACTTGGAATCCTACATTCACAGAAGGCACTTCTTAGCATGATTTATTGAAAGCGTGAAGATAATCTAAAACAATGATTAACCTACTGACATGAAATAAAAATACTCTAGCAAACTTTAAATAGCATAAAAAATCAACTTAACTGAAGAGACATACCTAAAAATTGAGCAAAATCACTTTACTAGAGTTTTCGAGCTTGCAAGGTGTTGGGTGTCAAAAACCTTGTTTGGGGTTTTAGACCCCCGAAACCCTGAAGTTTGATGTCCATAAGAAAATATTTGGGGCCCTTGGTTTGAATTTGACATTAGAGATCCATCCTTTGATCCCCCTTTCGGAGATTCAAAGTTTGAAAACTTTGACATCCCCGACACTTCAAATGGCGTGCCCTTAGGCGTGAAACATGGTATCGGGTCTCATGATCCCGACCCCCTTTTGGAGTTTCAGGGTCTGATATACTTGACACGTCGAAGGGTTTCTCAAAAATTCCCAAGGAAAGGGCGATGTTGATGACCAAAGATGAGGAATGACTGGGTCTTGGGCCCTGATAGGAAGGCAAACTAGGGTTCTCCGATGAAGCTAATGGTTGAAGTTTAAACCCTAAAATCTATTAAATGAATTTTACCCCAAAACCCTATAAACTAACCACAACCCTAAAATAAGACAAAACTAACTAAAACACTACGAAACCACAAAATGATAGAAGGAAAATAAAATTAGGGAAAACATGACCAAACCCTACCTCTAGAAGCAAACTAAGACCAAAATCGCAAGAATGACGATGAGAAAGGAAAAAAACAATAAAAGGCACTAAAGAAATGAAGACATGGACTATTTAGATAGCCAAAAACAAGGAACCCTCACTGAATCCAAAAATATCTCAAACCCGCAACGCAAGAATGAGAGGGCAAACACCTTTAAAGAGGCTCTAGGATGAGTGACGTCAGCCATCACACCTCGGAGGTTGGATATTCAGTGATGTTAAAGTGTTAGGGTTATGGAAATCTTGACTACTTGACCCTCAAAAGGCTTCATGCCTTAGTCGTAGAAACAAGATTGGGGACATCAGGGTCTAGAGGACTAGTGATACCCTGCAAGTCTAGAAGACAACTCAAAAGTTGAAACTAAAAATAAATAAAACCCAAAAAAGGAAAAGGAGAAAAGAAAGGAGGCAGAGGCCAATGGTGACCTAAGTTGATACCCAACTATCGGGAGCACTTGGGCCTGCAATATGACTCACCATATGCCTAGCCAAATCAACCATAGGAGTCCCAAAAAGAAACTAAAGGAAGAAAATGGGGGGTCCCCTTAGGCCAAGTGGCCAAAATGGGGGTGTGAATTATGGAGACACAACACATCTTTTGGGTCAAAGACCTTGTTGTATTTGAGCAACGATCTTTAGGAAGTGTTCCTGAATGCATGTGTAATCCTATTATAATACTCCTAACAGGGTATAATGCTTTTAACAAATTACATTCATCTTGTGGTCTTGATCCCCACCATGGTTTTTCCATTAATCAGGTTTCCACTACAAAAATATATGTGTTGTGTGTTGTTTAATGTGTTGTAATCTTTAGTGATAATTTTAGTAGCGATTATTCACCATTTTGCGAATGTTGCACATTAGTGATCAGGGTTTTGGCGAATATATTTTGTATATTGGGTTGGCCCAACTGCTCGAACTTTATAAATATTGGGTCGAATGTCAGGGCTCATCGCCCATCTGCTTAATAAATTTTCTACATTTATTCTATAATATCACCAATCAAATATATTTTTTGGACACGGTAAATTTTAAAAATTTGCCTACAATTTCAAGGCGGCCCCAAATCGATGGCCTATATTCGCCAATGGTTTTATACAAATATATTTATAGGCGGCCCCAAATTTTCCTGACATTTTGTGGATGCATATCTCAAACTAACGCATTTTCACCAACTTTATTAATCGTAGAAAGTTATTAGATGACCCATAATCACCTCAAAAATAACATAAGACGTGTTATAATTATGCGGGCTTCGCCAAATATTTGTATACCTAATACCTCTCGCCGGATTTGCCAAAAAAGATTGGTATAAATACATTCATAGATTAGGGTTATTGTACATAATTGGTTTGGTTGGTTATTATATCTCTATTTGATCGATAGTGAAGTTTCAAACTGTTGAGTCCATTGGTGACTGCAATTGAGGCAAAGGCAAGTGTAATCTTATTCCTGATTTCACCTGAGGTTTCACCTCTATCTGTCTGTGACTCTACAATTTTGAGTTCATTCTTATTTAGTGGGGACCAATTAGTACTTAATGGCCAGTGTTGTGGTCACCTAGGAGACCTTAGACATATATTTTATAGCCAATGAATCATATTTATATATATTATAGTCTATTGTCACTTCTTCAACAAGTTAACATTTTTTTTGGCAGCCTTTATTTTGTTGGAGACGTCGAACAAGAATAAGGGTAAGGCTCCTGCATGTGCGGAAATCTAAGAGAGGCCACTCGGGCCAGCAAACCGTAGAACCTTATCATCATACTTTGGTGTTGGAAACTTTTCTAGCAAAAATCGAGAAGTTACTTTATCACAGTTAGATTTACAAAATTCACAACCTGAACCTACATGACATATTGAAGAAGTCGGTGAACCTGATATCTTATATCACGATGAACTTGAAGATTTTTAGGTAAATACTTAGAGTATCCATAATGATATAATTAACATGGATGAGACTAGGAATGTCAGATATGATGATGGTGCATGGAAGAAGAAAATAAAATATAATTCAAAAAAGGATAAAGAATTAAAAAAAAAATCAGATGTAGGATCTGTCGAGGAATTTTCAAATAGAATGGGTGTCAAATTATCCATTCATTGAACCAATGGATAATCCAATTGAAGTTGAGCCTCCGGTAGAATGCATATGTAAGATTTGCACCAAGATAAATAAGAAGGAAAAGAGGTTGCAACTAAAAATCAACACCATAAAGAAGCATATGGGTAAAGTTTACAAAAAGAAATCATAGACAAAGTTGAAAAATCAATGATAAGATGGAAAACAAAGGAGGAATCTTAGCATGTTAGGAATGCATAATTATTTGAATTTTAGCATAATATACAGACAAACCCTGCTGAAGTTAAAGGCTCTATTGAAGATTTTTTTGGAAAAGCAATAGAAGTAGAACAAATGGGAAAGTTGTTTAGTTAAGTGTTGTCTTTTATATTTTGAGCAGAGGGTGTTCTATGATAGACTACCCATCATTGAGTGCTTTATTACACTTTATAAAAGTTTGTAACTATCCTAACAATCACTGGTCAGTAAATAGTGGATGGGAATGAGCAAGTTGTCTTGCTGAGATTGAAAAATAGGATCTAAAGGCAAAAATTGAAGATTCAAACTTTATTGCATTGTCTTTAGATGAAGTTACATCAGTAGATAATACTTCCTTGGTATGAATGCATGTTTATGTTGTACATAATTTTGTCCGCCAACCTCATCTACTAACTATTGCTAAAATGAAGGATAATGCGACAACAAAAATTTATTTGAACTAGTAAAGAGTTTACTAATTGAATATGGAGGTATAGATGACATGACGATTGCAAAAAAGTTGGTGTGTGTTGGAGTGAACGGAGATTTAGTAATGCAAGGCCACAGGGGAAGTTTTTGCACAAATATACAAACTTCTTGTGCACCCTATGCTACTTCCATTCACTACATGGCCCACAGAATGAATCTCGCTTTTGGAGTTGTCAGCAAGCATGCTCCAATACAAAAAATTGAAGTTTTAATCAAAGAGATCTACCAATACTTTTGTCAAAGTCCAAAACAATTCAGGGAATTTAAACACTTTGCTGAAGGAATAACCAATGAGAAAAAGCTTCTTAAGGATAACGATACTAGATGGATCTATTTGGATGGACCAATGTATCAAGTTTTTTTAGAATATTAATCGTTTCTTGGTCTAATGAACTCAAGTCGTGAAGAAGCAGGGAAACCAAAATTTCCTAAGTTGTTGCGAAGGTTAAGTAATGTAGAGACACTCTTAATGTTAGTAGGTCTTCTCCCCATGCTGGTAGAAATGAAAAATATAATGAACAAGGCCCAACAAAGAGCTATGTATATTGCATAATATGTTGCGCTGCGTAAATTGACATGCATAACGCTTGATAATCTCTATCAATCATGTGATGATGTAAAGTTTTCCAGTTGGCTCAAAATCACAGATTTGAACAATCCTGATAACTTTTCAAAGATCGGTGTAAATGGGGAGTTATGTGTAGAAGTACGTGGAGTTGAGATACCAATGCACTACTTTGCCAGGGTCGAGTCTGAGGAACCAGGAAAGAGCCCCAGGAAGCGAATATCAAGTGTTAAAAGGGAAGACTTTACCAAGATTGTTGAGTCTATAACTGCTTCTGTGAAGCACATTTCCTATGATATTTCCTCATAGATTATAACAAGATTCCCTCTAATTAAAATACTTGAATCCATGGCTATTGTGTTTCCTCGATATTGGAGTATCAACAATTCAAAAGATTTTTGAGCTAAGATACTAACTTTGATAGATCATTTTTGCAAAACCAAAGAGTTCAATGCAGCAACTCTAAATGGAATTTTAGATGAATCTTGTTTGAGAGAGAAATCAGGTCATTTTTCACAGACAGTGAGGGAACAATATAATATTATGCCGAACCCTCACGAAGATCGATCAGTAACAAGGCTTTGGAAAACTCTAGCTCAAAGTGAAATGTTGATTGATTCAATATTAAAATTTTTCAAGCTTGTTGATTTATGTCTGACCATGATATTGGGGTCGGTGGAGGATGAGAGAGTTTTCAATGCTTTGGGGTTCCTAAAGTCAAAGCTAAGAAACAAACTAGACAAGAATTTTCAAAATTGCTTGAGGCTCTATACATCCAGGTAAGATGTCAATACTTTTCCTTACAATAGGGAACTAAAATTATGGAGGAAGAAATGTCAAAGAAGAGGGTTGCGCAACATTTCAAACCAAAGTGGGAGTTCCAAATACAATGGTGTTAGTGACTCATGTACTAGTATTGGCATTGGTAGCGTTGAACTTAAGTTAAGTGAAGGTATGTAGAGTGAAGAAAACATAGCGAAGAACCAAGTAAGCTATGATGTTGATGGCGATGAATCTGAGGATCCTGACAATGAGATGATGTGGCATCTTGAATCATTGCCAAAGTACCAGGTCCTAGATATTTATATAAATTATTGCTACAGTCTACTATCAGTGACTGTATCTCATCATCAATCATGTATAATAGCATATTCCAATGTCAAAAACATGAATATGGTTGATAATGTCATCAATTCTACAATTAATAATGATTTTAATTTTCATTTGCATTATTCAGCTCATATGGTACAATTATTGAAGATTTTCATTATTTTTTTGAAAATATAACAATTCATATGATACAATTCATATAGATTATCAGTAATTTATTTACAAATATGATACAATGTAACAATTCATTCATTAATAGTAGTAAGTACACAACTTTGTGTGATTCTATTTGCAAAATTCAATGAATCAATAGTACAATACCCTTAGAAAATGACCCTGAATTCCCTTTTATAGAAACAAGGGAGCAACAACAACTTCATGTTGATTTTCCTCATGTGAAGTCTCAAAATTATAATCAGTACGACTATAACTCAATATGAGTTTGAAAAGTTGTCATTAGTATTCAAGTCTTAAAATTGCTAGTCGGTAACATAGTCAATGAAAAACTAGTTGGTATGAACACCGAGTGCAAAGTTAATCGAGTGTAGTGATCGAGCGCAGAGTTAATCGAGTGTAGTGATCACCGAGCAACAGACTTACCGAGATACACCAAGATACACCGAGCACAGAGAGACAATATTTACTGAGTAAACAAGTTGTTACATAATAGTTTGAATTGGCACATCAATCTAGGTAACAAATTTTTTTCGAGCTGGATAACGGTTTACAATGATCAAGGAGAACATTAATTACACATGCACTCATTAATTGTCTATATCTCCTATGTATAGATGATCAAGATAAATTTTGTACACTATTGATCTTAGGTTTTTCTAAGATATTGTAAAACCCTAATTAGGTCAAGAGGTTTGATATATGTAAGGATAAGATGTCATTTTGTAATGAATGTTGATCAAGTAATTCTCAAGTAGCCGCCATACTAAGGACATTAGAGATCAGAAAAGGGTTTTAGAACAAGGACTACATTGAAGCATTTCATTTTTCAAAACAAAGACAAGGCTATCGAGCAGTACAAAAGGTATTATCAGTCACAGTAAGGTGATAAGTTTATTGTATTCAAAGGATCTGTTATCCACACTATTGAGATTGTAATTTATTCAGACCACACACTTTATTACTCTCTGACAATTGTAACAATCATAAAATCTCCTAATAGATTAGACTTAACCGTCTTTATATAAATCTCCTAACAGAGTGCACACATACTTTGTGTTGCAAAATCATCACACAAGGTATATCTAATCGATCTTATTGTTACTCCTAATAGGGTAAGGTCACCAGAAGTGATAAAATCTTTATAAGCTCTAACATAATACTTTATTATTGTAGTAGTGAAGCTTTGTGGGTCTCATCCCCACTGCATTTTTTACCTTCTAACAGGGATTTTCTGCAATACCAAAATACTAGTGTCATGTGTACTTAAGTTTCATGAATGTTTATTGTTTTGACATCATGCATTTACATTTCAGCAATGACATTACATGTATGGTGAAAGTAACATACTCAGTAAGTTATAATAGTATTTGATTACAAAGAATTTGTTTGAAATTTTTTAAGGGTACTAATTCACCCTCCCCTCTCAGTACTCACCTTTCTATTATTCCAACAATTGGTATAAGAGCTAGTTCTCTTGTTTAGAAAGTTTAATCACTGGAGAGAAAATATCTTACAATGGAAAGGTATACACTTGATAAAAATATTGAGAATCAGAAGTTACAATTGCAGATACAAAGAAGACCAAGATTGTTACGACCTTGAAAAGAAAATTTTCTATCATTGATGAAGAAATCGAAAAATCAGTTGATGATACAGAGGAACAGACTGCAATTAGTGAAGATGATTAACAAGATCAAGATGTCGATGCCACCAAGTTAGATGAAGTACAAGAAGAGGCACCTAAGGCCAAGAAGGGAAAAGACACCAAGGTTGAGACTCCATCGAGGACTAGAACCAAATCGGTGACATCAGATTCACCATCTTTAAAGAAAGGAGTTGCTAAAATAACAAGACCATCACCAAAGTATACATACCAGACAAGGAAGCCAAAGATCACAACACTGAGACAAAGAAATAAGTATGTGAAAAATAAAGATAATAAGGATGATTATGATGATAACATTGATCAATTCAAGGTTATGTAGAACAAAGTACCACATACCATTGATGAAATATTAGAAGCGATGAGGACAACTAGAAGTTTAGGACATCCTAAGATACACACCTATGCAAATTTGACTACTAAGAATCAAGATAAACTCGAAGAAGCTATCATAGGTATGATGATTACCTTTAGAGAAATCCTTGTAGAATTGTCTAATTACATTCCACAAGAGCTATATGATAAGATATAAGATAGATGGACTTATGCTCTAACAACTAAGAAATATATGTTTGAGCCAACTCTCACTATACTTAAAGCTAATTATATAGTTGAACAAATTGATGACACAATGAAGCAGTATGCAAAACAATTTCCAAAACAATCAAGAGCATTCAATATACTGCAAGGTAAAATGAAAGAATTTTATGTAGAGGGCACCATGATTTGGAAAAATTTGTTGAGTCCAACCGAGTACACAGAGAACATTGCATCTACAGTCGATACCGAGGGACATCAACCGAGTATCGAGACAACAACTATTGACATTGCAACTATTTATAATGTATTGGATGGCATTCCTAAGATTTTAACTAGTCTAGGTCATGAAAAAGGCATAATTGATGATATAACTAAAGGAGACCTGATGACCAAGCAAAGGAAGATGAAATGATAACCAGAGCTATCAAGACCTTAGCTGAAAAAGATGCAACCAAGGTCGCCTGAGCAATGGTACCAGGTAAGCTTCCTATACTGGTACAAGTAATCGATATTGAAAGTGAAGCACAAACAAAGACACCCAAGCAAGTAATAGATACACATGACGAAAAGAGTGATGAAACTGGTAAGGACACCGAGCAGAGTGGAGCCCCGACACAAGGTGATGCACCAAAAGAGACCACTAATGCTGCAGATAAAGGTGAAGTTAACACAGAGACAATGGTAGACAATAATACAACTGACACCAAGTCAGGTATCGATCCACCTACTCAAGGAATCAAACCTACCGAGACACTAAATCTAAATACCGAGAAACATGCTCAATTATCATTAACACTATCTCCTACATCAAGTGTACAAGGGAAGAAGAAGAAAAAGAAGAAAGAGAGTAAGGATCCAATAACATTAGATGAAATCATTGACATCCCTAAATGTGATCCATAGACACTTGATCCAGAAACACTTAGAAAATATGGTGAAATATGCACCCAAAAAGCAGCTCAAGACAAGCTGAGGTTAGAGCAAAAGAATGCACAGGTGCTAGAAGCTACAAAGGAGATCTTACTGCAAGTTGTTCCCGATGCGAACATCAATGAATCTGCCCCCATCATTAATCAACTTGCACTGCTCACCAATGTAATAAATGGACCAGATATTGATGCCAGGCAGAAGATAGAAGAAAGAGCAGAAAAGAAGATTCAATGCAAGGTTACTAGAAAGATTAGCCAAGCAGTGACAGTGAATAAGGTAACACTCTCATAATTTGTAACCATATTAGAAACTGTTATTACTAAAGCACTTACGATTATGCAGAAGCTATGCACACTAGATCACTTCACTACCGAGCTTAGTGAAAAGATGAAGAAATTAGATAATGATCTAAAATATAGTGTAAATAGTCTTACAACCAAGGAACATGCATTTCAAATGCATTATTCCAAGGTTCTACAAACACGATGATTGAGACTTGATTTGAAGAAGGAAGAGGACAAGATAAGAGAAGAGGTAACTGAGCTTTAGGCTATGTTACTACCACATTTAGTATTGATTCATAAACATGTGATAACGACAAATAATTTCATTGCCACCCCAGACCTATCAATAACAGAAAGCATATATGATATGCATGCTCAACTGAACTTGGAACAATTGACCCTCGAGAACTTAAAGGAGGAATGGGATAAGCTAATGGAAAATCTCCAGAAGAACCATACTCACATTTTTGACAAGGTTATAAGTTATTATTTTTTGTCATTAATTTCAAAAAAGGGGGAAACATATGTATATATCTATGCATACCAAGCATGTACAAAGGGGGAATCACTATGTATAGAGTCACTGAGTTAATATGTATAAGGTACCGTGTATACTACATCTAGATATACAAGTTTTTGATACTAATGCCAAAGGTGGATAATGTTACTCAACATGAGTTTGGTAAGTTGTTATTAGTATTCGAGTCTTCAAATTGCCAGTCGGTAATAGAGTCAATGAAAAACTAGTAGGTATGTGATGTAGAGGAAATCGAGGGCATTCTACAAATATGCATATGCTCCATTATCTTTCTTGAATATGCTTCAAAGATGTCTGTATCTCTATAAATTACATCTTTCCTTCTCTATAAACATAGTTTAGAGGCTCATATCTCATTCAATATTCAAATAGTGATAACATCTGCTTGCTACAATAACACCAACTCGATGTTATACTCCATACACAATCTCTGAATCAGAAATCACCAAGTACATTTACCTTCGCTGACTGCTGCATGTCATTTGGGTCTCCTATGACCTGCGACTCTGCTTCACCACCTTTCACTCTCTACAAGGGCCAAGTCATCCACGATGGAATGCACGGGTCGCGCAGGCTGAGATGAAGCCCCAACAACAAGCAGGTCTATTACCACATGAATATAGATGGTTGATACAACATCCACCACCTTTCCCTTTTCAAGACTGAGCTCCAAGTTTGGTGTCCTTCGATGGTCAATGTAGGCATGGCTTTACATAAACTTTTGAGCTATTCCAAACAAAAATCTCTGTAACAAGTCTCTCGCGGGTCGACATCAATGTACATATGCATAATATGCCTACCACCTTCTTTTCACTTTCTTCAAAAACCACCTTTCTCTCATAATCACAAACTGATAACAATCGGGCCACGTTAACCATCATAAGAAATGCATAATAGTTTCTTGAAACCATTCACTGTCTCCATGCACAAACTGTTTAGATTCCATGCAAACAAGAATTTACAATCGGGTTTAACCAAGTCCACTGCCAAAACAAAAAATACCACTAACATCCATATCAGGTCTGTTATACAAAAAATGATACATTAGCAACATAGACTATTAAATATTGTTTAAAAAAATGCAAGAACCTAATACAAAAGTTAATCTGGATTCTTTAATGTTGCTTTTAATACTTCAAAACCCAAAACCAAATCACTATTATGATCTATTATCAAACCTGAAACATAGAGACCGTTATAAAACTAAAAGTTGATAATAAGAAAAATAATAAACTCCATTAATATAATGTCTGAAATTACAAATGAATGGCTCTCTGGCTACCGCCATAGAGCCCTTTGGATTTTCTCTTCTATTCAGTCTCTATTTGTAACTTCTTTATCAACTCCTATCTCCCATCATTTACATCTCTTGCCCATTTAAGATGATTCATTAGACAGTTACAAACTATTTCTTGGCTAGTTCGGTTACATGTTTTACATCAGTTACTTTAATGATTCTTCACCCATATTTATTATTCACCCATATGCGTACACTTATGCATAATTTTAGATAATAATGATAGGATATTAACTCTTTCATGACCCTTCACCCATTTCACATGTCATGCTTACATTTGTGCATAATTTTAAACCATAATGATAGGAAATTAACTCTTTCATGGGTGCCTCTGCACTAGTATGATCACCAAGTGCAAAGTTAACGGAGTGTAGTGATTGAGCACAAAATTAACCGAGTGCATTGATCACCGAGAAACAAACTTACCGAGATACACCGAGATACACCGAGCACCAAGAGACAGTATTTACCAAGTAAACCAGTGGTTACATAAAAGTTTGAATTGGCACCTCAATCTAGGTAACAAATTTTTGTCAAGCTGGATAACGGTTTACAATGATCGAGGAGAACATTAATTACACATGGACTCATTAATTGTTTATATCTCCTATGTATAGATGATCAAGGTAAATTTTGTACACCATTGATCTTAGGTTTTCTAAGATATCGTAAAGCCCTAATTAGGTCAATAGGTTTGATATATGTAAGGATAAGATGTTATTTTGTAATGAATGTTGATCAAGTGATGATCAAGTAGCCGCCATACTAAGGACATCATATATCAGACAAGGGTTTTAGAACAAGGAATACATTGAAGCATTTCATTTTTCAGAACAAAGACAAGGTTACTAAGAAGTACAAAAAATATTATCAGTCACAGTAAGGTGATAAGTTTATTGTATTCAAAGGATCTATTATCCACAATATTTAGATTGTAATTTGTTCAAATCACACACTTTGTTACTCTCTAACAATTGTAACAATCCTAAAATTTCCTAACAGATTAAACTTAACCGTCTTTGTATAAATCTCCTAATAGAGTGTACACATTGTATGCACCATAAAATGGTCGCCTAGACTTTGGGCCCCATTTATTATTTTATCATTCTATCAAATTTCCTGAATCAATGCTTTGGAACATTTTCAATTCAAATCAATTTTCTTGATCAAATTGTAATTAATTCAATTATTCAATTATTTTAATATTTCCTAAGGTTTGATCATTTTTATCTAATTAAAAGATTTAATCTCTCTTTTAATTAAATAAAATTCCTCTTATTTAATTAAAAGATTTAACCTCCCTTTTAATTAAATAAAATTTCTCTTATTTAATTAAAAGATTTAACCTCCCTTTTAATTAAATAAAATTCCTCTTATTTAATTAAATTCAATTTCCCCCATTTAATTAAATAAAA
>MU226056.1:562225-601190 GCA_018584345.1 Thuja plicata | reverse complement strand
GTACATAACATTTTCAATGATATTTTGTACAAGTATCATTTCCCCCTTTATTTGATATTAAGGGCAAAGGTCAATTACCTTAGAGCTTATCAAAAATGTGTGAATGGGAAGACTTCATGTCTTCCATTATTTTCTCCCATTGCTCCTTCAGGTTTTCTAGAGCCATTTTCTCAAGTGTTATCTTGGCATGCATATCATAGATGCTGTTGGCTACAGACATCTCGGGAGTTTCTATCAGTTGTCTTGTAGAACTGATATGCTATTGTAGCAGTGTGAGATTCAGCATAAGTTGAGCCTGTAGCTTGGTTACTTCTTCTCTGAATTGTGTCTCTGCTTCCCACAGCTCTTTCCTTAACCATTTTACCTCTATGATCTTTTCATAATGTAGTTTGACTGCATTTTCTCCATTGGTTGTTAGGCTACTAGCACTGTTTGCTAGATTTGTATCCAACTTAGCTATGTTGTCACTATTTTCTTGAGTGAACTTTTCAATTGTGCTTAGCTTTTGGATTAAGGTTATAGCTTCATATATAATGGGATATAATTCTGATATGAATTCTGACAGCTTTACCTTATTTTTGGCCACTTCTTGGCTGATGTTCTCTAGAAGCTTTTGTTGATACTTCATTTATGCTCTCTCCTCAATTTCTTTCTCAGCATCAATGTTTTGAGTTGTGATGGCATCGGTGAGGATATCTAGTTGATCAATTATGGGCTTGCTTTGATCAATATCAACATTAGGTACAATCTGGTGTAGAATGTCCCGTGTTGTCTCTAGGACCATTGATTCCTTATGCTATTTCTTTAGCTTTTCTTGCAATGCCTTCCTTTGGCATATCTCTCTATATTTTTGATGTGCATCCATGTCAAGTGTAGTGGGGTCACACTTCAGTATTTCAATTATTTCATCAAGGGTAACCTCCAACTTCTTCTTCTTCTTCTTCTTCTTCTTCTTCTGTGACTCAGTGGAGTGGAGCACCATTGCTAACTTTTCAGCCTTTTCAATTGTGCTTGATGATGTGACTTTTTGTGCATCTTTCTGCTACTTTGCATCAGTTTTAGCTCATCGGGTGTCTGTAGACATCTCTACATTCACCTTAGCATTATCGGTAGCACCTTTTTCTATTTTCTCAGGAGTTCCATCTTTTGGTTTGTCTCCTTCATTTGAGTCCTTTGCATCATCTGCCTTGGTATTCTCATTTTTCTTTTGATTATCCACATCTTTGTCCTTATCTCCTTCTGTAACCTTGGTAGTGTTGGTCACATTCTGAGTATCTCCGATGTTTTGCCGATCATCGGTGTTATCTTTATTTGCTTCTTCTCCTGCATCCTTTGGAGTTTCCTTTTCAGGTGATTTACTTGATTCTTGCATGATATTGATAGCTTGTATCAATATTGGTAGTTTATCTGGAATGGTCATTGTATCTTTGACAACAGTGACATCTTCATCCTTATTGATTTCTTTGCCTGGGTCATCGATAATGTCAATGACATTGGTATCCACAATGTTGTCATTTGTGGTATCATCCCATATTTCATCTACCATATCTACATTCTTATTCCTTGTTGTATCATCTTCCTCTTTATCCAACTCAATGGATGTATCATCTTTGTTTGCCTCATCAACATCTTGTTATTGAAGGTCTTTGTCAGGATTTCCTTTCTCAACTGGCCTATTCATGATTTTGCACCATTTATTGTGACTGTCCTTTTCAAGTTCAATCAACTTGCCTTCAAGAAATTTGTAAGCCCGTAGCTTCGGTGAGAACTCTTTCTTATGTTTCTCCATCATTTCATGTATTTTTGCCTTTGTTGACTCAGGTGGCATTAGAGAGGCAAGTACTCTCTCTCTCTGATTTCTTTCTCATTTTCCAAAGCAAATGTCCAATGGGTGGATAATCTATCCAAGAGTTCCCGTGGTACATAACTTCCTTCAAATTGTATGGGTACATATTTGAAGTTATACATCTTAGCTATCATAGCTTCTTTAATCTTATTCTGATCTTCCTGATTTCGTTTTCCCCATTTTCTAATATGTGGATCAATAATAGATCCAAAATTTGCAATGTATACACAAATGTCATCAATGGTGTCAGGTTCCTTTACCTTGACAATTTCTACCTCTAAGGCTTCATCTCTCTTGGTATCCTTTATAGCCTCTTGGGTTCTGACAAATTTTCTACCCTTCTTATTTTGTCCTTTCTTCGGTGCATGTGCTTTTCTCTTAGATGCCCTGACTTTTCCTTTCTTAAGGGGTGAAGGAGTAGATTCTTTTGACATTTGGCTTCTGGTCCTTGAAGCAGTTGTAGTTCTTGGTCTCTTTGTTGGTGGAGAAGGTGGTGAGTTTGACTATGTTTCCTCTGAGTCAGTCTTTTCATCATCTTTATTGACAGACACCTGTTCTTTGGTTTCCTCGTCTTGTTCTATCTCTTCATCTTGCTTAGCTTCTTGCTCTTCTGCAGATAGAATCTTTGTGAGATTCTTTACCATTTTTCCCTTCTTTTTCACATTATTTTTTACTACTAGGCCCAATTTAATTCTTTTCTTGGCCTCCTCATATGTTCCAAACCTAGGTTTCTTTTTGTCCAGTGGCTCATTGATTAAGGCATCAATAGCCTTTGTTGCAAGATCAATGTTGATCTCATATTCCAGTGGTTGAAACCATGATGTTCTTGCTACTACAAGTTTGATATAAGTATGATCTATGTCGACCATTAAGCATATCTCATCCTTAAATTGTTCAATGAGTTGCTTAGGGATTCTTACCCTCTTTTGCATTCAGTTTTTGAATACATTAAAGTATTCATCCATGACAGTTTCAAAATTATCTCCTAGAGCCTCTATGTGCTCATTAATTTTCATGGTTAGTGGATTGGTGTTGTCCCATTTTACATCTCCAATAGATGGGAACTTTTCTTTAAAGTAAATGAAAATGCACATGATTAATGAGCCAAACTTACAGGTGTTTGACTTTGCATTTCTGATTGTCTTGAGATTTTCTTTCAACTAATTCAGTAGTAGTTTGGACAAGTCTATCTGTGTGCCTTTCTTCACAATTTTGTAAGATGTATCCACAACACTTGAAGAAATACTATTTAATCTACTAGACTAGAAGAATTTGCAACCCAGTACACATGCACCAAAATTAATTTCATCATCAACTATGGTTGTCACTTTCAGTCCATGCCCATCCCATTTAGCTCCAGTCATCTTTTCGGTCTCTGCTGTTGGTGGATGCTTTAGCGCCTTTACTTTATCAGTTACGAGGTAACCGGTGACCGTATGGATGACATCTCGGGTGATTTCCTTCGGTTCATCCAACCATAACTTGTTATTGTGCATTCTACTTAGCACTAACTGAATTCAGTCAGTTTTGAAGACCTTCAGAAACTTTAGGGCATTGGTAAGCCCTTTCACCTCAATGTGTTTGTGTTCATCCTTAAGTGTTTCATCTTCATTAAAAAGCTTCTGGTAAGCTTCTTCCATCTCTGCCATTCCAATTTCTGCAATCTTGTAGTGTATGAAGGATCGAATGTCCTCAACTAGCAAAACCCTAGTTGGTATGCATGAGAATGCACCAGTGTCATCAGGCTATGAGGCAACCTCTGGATGAATCTTATATTTGGGTTCCTCACATGCATTTTTTTTTATGAGTTCTAATTCATCATTCTTAGCCTTCTTAGCTTTTATAGATCATGATGTTGATGCCATTTCCAGAAATTTAGGGCTTCTTTGTAAATGCGTAAAGAACAGAATTATCAGTCTATTAAAACTTACTGTTGTGTTTGCACAGATCTCTGAACTATTTTGGAGTGCTTGGTGGTTGAGTCGTGATTGCTCTGTAACTTGGTTTCTTTCTGCTCAAAATCGCCTTTGCTCACTCTGCTCTGGGTGTTGTTACAAATGAGTCACTCTGATGCCCTATTTATAGCTGTTTCCCTAAAATGCGTGTAATAAATGCTCACCAACTCATCAATGTTTGAAGACTGAGTTCATCGGTGGAGAATTTATAACCATCGGTCATGCTTACAACATTTCTGATTAGTCAAAGTTGACTTAGCCTTTACCGATAGGTTTCGGTAACATAGATAATTGTTCATGTGCTCATTTAATGATGAGTCTTGGTCAATACTAACAACTTTTGTTTGTAACCGATGTCTCTCGGTAAATATAGGTAGTCTTTCCTTTACGTGTATACTGATGGGTTTTGGTATATATGCCTGAAGACATAGTTTTCACATTTTTCAACAAGTATAACCATGATGCATTTTTCTTATGCTAATTTGGAATCATATCATCATATTATGGAACTAATGTAAAGTAATAGCTTAGGGTTAATGCAGTTCCATACCTACTTGTTCTGCTTAGGTGGGGTTGGTGTTGTCACCGGATCCATTGGATGGGGTGTCACCATTTGCATTGCTTGTTCCAGCTTCATCATTGCTTGAATATTTTCTCCACATCTTGTCTCTAGCCCTCTAGATATCTTCAATGGTGTTTCCATTGTGGTATGTGCTTTTCTCTGTCATTCAGTCTTTGTAGTCCTTTTTGAGATGACCAACTTTGTGACAGTGTAAGCATACCATTCCGGGGTTAGTCCATCCTCTAGACTTTCTAGTCCATAGTCTCATACAGTTTGCAACAATGTGACCATACCTTCCACATGCTGTGCAATTTGTCCATGTATTGTAGTCCCATACATGCTGATTACCGATATGCTTCAATTGATATGGAGTGTCTTGACCTTTTGGCTTCTATGCTCACCTTTTCTTTTTCCAGCATTCAAGACTTGTGTGCCCATTCATCTTGCGTGTGGGATAGTATTTGTCGATGTAGGTTTCCTTCCTTGGCTGTTCTGTCTTAGACTTACATTCATATGCCTTATGTCCTTTGTTGTTACATTTATAACAAAATCCTATGTATGAAGGTGTAGATTTAGGAATACCTTTCATTTTGCCTCTGCACACATTTTCTGTGCGACCTTGCTTTCCACAGTGTTTGCATGTAAGATTTCTTGGTCTCAGATTTGATGATTCTCCATTTTTGGTAAAGCCTAGACCATTGTTATTGCTAACTCTTCATTGTCCTTCCAGAAAATCATCCATTCTTTTATTACTCTCTTCAGCCTTTCTGATAACTTCATTATGCTGTTGCTGAATTCTGACCTCATCCTTTAGTTTTTCATTTTCTTCTCTTAGTTCACTGATAATTTGTATTATTTCAATGAGTTAAACATTCATTCTGTTTACTTCTTGACTCATGAGAATAATT
Source organism: Thuja plicata (assembly GCA_018584345.1). Taxonomy (NCBI): domain Eukaryota; kingdom Viridiplantae; phylum Streptophyta; class Pinopsida; order Cupressales; family Cupressaceae; genus Thuja; species Thuja plicata. The sequence continues at coordinate 595,919 of MU226056.1, read as the reverse complement.
TGATTTGTGAGCTCATGGTGATGCTTTGCATGTCTTTGTATTTCTAACTCATTTTCTTGTAGTTTCTCTGTAATCTTCCTCCTATCATCAGTAGCTAGTGTTCTTTCTATTTCAGATTGTCTAGTAGAACTCATCACATCAATCATTCTAACCATCTGGGTCTCTTGACCGATTTGCAGCATCTTTATTTTCTCTGTCAGATGTTGATTGATCTCCTTTAGATTTGTGACGTTCTCTTCTGATGTCTCTAATGCTTTGCTTGCATTTGATCCTAAAGACAAAGAAATCTGGAATCTCTTCTTCTTGATTATATTTTTCATTGCTTTGAGTTTCCATTCCTTTCCTCTCATCCAACACTTCTCTCATCTTGATTCTAGCTTCTTTATACTGTTCATAGAACATCTGTATCTCAAGCTTTTTATTCTCAATATTCTTATCAAGTTTGTACTTCTCCATTGTATGATCTTTTATCTTAATCCTTTAAGCTTTTCCAAGAAGAGACTTGGCCCTGATACAAATTGTTCCAGCTTTAATGGGAATTAGTACTGAGAGGGGAGGGGTGAATCAATACCTCTAAAACTTTTTCAAGTTCTTTAATCAATTAACCTTTGTAATCAACTACATATTCATTCCATCTGATCTATACTATCTTTATGTGAGTTTTACCAATTCATAACATTAATAAACATATGAATCATTCATAGAAACATTCATGAACATAATTGATACATAACACAAGATATGATATCACAAAAAACTTCTGTTAGGAAGTAAAAACTGCGGTGGGGATGACACCCACAAAACTTCACTATCTGTAGAATGGAAGGGGCCGATTAAGGCTTACAATTTTTTATCACTTCTGATGATCTACCCAGTTAGGAGTATTGGTGGAGACCTATTAAAGTCTACTCTGTCAAGAGCTTTCAACAACACTATTAAGTGTGCACTCGGTTAAGAGATTTGATATAGGACTGTTAAATCCTCCTTACAAGAAGGATTTCTTACACTTTGCTTCACTTGTTAGAATGACAAAAAATTACAAATTGACCAAGTAAGTGCAATCTCCTATTGTTGATACAGATCCTATGTAGTTCACATAAAAAATATTATCACCTTAGCTATGATTGAATATTACCTCTGATTATTGGTTTCCTTTGTTCTTGATTCTGCTAATCAAATTCTTCTTGCTCTGCTCTGGTTCTTGAAACTCTCAATTCAATCCATAGATGTGCTCGTTCTATTCTCCTCTCTCTTCCACACACATTCTAATGAATGATTACATCATCTATATATAGATGGATTGATTTCATCAAGTTGATGATAAAAACAATGTTAACTCTAAGACCAGGTTTACAACTTGCACCTAGATCTCCTAGTCTATGTGCTTTAAATCAGTTAGACTGATTAAAACACTTATATTAATGTTTCTTGTCCCTAAAGAAATGGATTTAAAAACAATTAAATATCCTATAAATATAATACCATTGCTTTATCTGACATGGAAGTCAGATCCACTTTTTGTGGGCTGCAACTGACTGTCGGTTCTATCTTTCAGTCATGCTTGACTGTCCTTCAGTTTTTACTATCGGTTGCACTGAATCTGTTTCATCGGTCTGCACTGTAACTTGCATTTCAGTTTCCTCTGTCAGGTTCCACTTTAACTCTCTGCATTGTGGTTTTCGGTTTACACACTACCTTGTGTCATCTATTCTTTTTGTACTTAGTCATTTTTGGTGATCTGCCAATCTGATCTTCGGTTTGCCCTTTTACTATCTTTCAATGTAAGCTTACTGAAAGTGTTGTTTGAATACTAATGAAAAATTAATGTCATCAAAAATATCATTTTCTTTTGTTAACCACTGAAGAGTACATCTGTGCTCTCCATCTGTCATACATATTCCAATGCAAATACCCTCTCCATCACATGTATTGGAAGTTTGTAGGGTTCTACCACTTGATCGTAAAAACTTAACATAGTGTAGTCTTCCATGAAGTACCAGTCAACCAATTGTATTTCACTTCCAAGTTGAATGCAATCTGTACAAGACACAGGCAATCTAGCCATTGGAGAGCTTGTAATTTTATGATACATTGGTGCCAAAAATAAGTCTATTTTTTTTTATAGTTCCTTCTGTTATCACTCATCCTTATCTTAGGTGTCCATTCATATATTGGATTTTGGACTTGACTTTGAAGCTTGTTTATCTTAAATATTGCACAATGCTTGCTAAAAGAAGATAACGCAAGTAGGTTGTAAATCTAAATGTCTTTTGTGAACCTCTTTTAGTCATTAGTAATTGTTCTTGCATGCAATGAACAATGTGCTCAATAAAATTATATTTTTCTGGTTCTTTTTTACAATGAATATAATAAATCATTTCAAGAATGTTGTCACCCACTTCTTTGTTACTATCCAATCCCAAACAAAATGCTAGCAATGAAATACTATCCTGAACCCATTGCACAAAAATATCATAATCATAAGGAGGCTTATGATCTGGATCCAGACTAGAACTGCTTGCTATTCCTCTAATATATGAATCTTTCTGCGTTGCATCTATTTTTTCATAATTCTTTGCCAGTATTCCCAGGTCAATGTGCATGTTTGAGATTTGTAATTCAAACCCTAGGTCCAACAGACTAGAAAATTCAGTCTTGGGTATTGACAAAATTTCCTCCTGAGTATTTTTATTGATAATTGGTTTTCTATTTTTATCATAATTTTTGGCGCAGACCATGACAATTTATGGACAAGGGAATACTTGAGGTAATGCCATGCGTGCTGACCCAGCAACCCACCCTGCATTTTTATTTGTCTTTGCCTTTACCATGTTGTTAAATGGATAAAATTTTGAATCCTTCATTGGATCTTTCCACTTATTTTCAAGTGCAAATCTAATTTCCATGATTCCTTTATTTCTATGGATAACAAGATCATAAATATCATATAATTTAACAGGGAAACCTGGTGTTTTAACCAGTTTGTGGAAGTCTATCATCTCTGTTTCTTGTCTTTTCCTTTTACTCATAAACTTGGGATTTGTTTTTCCCATCATAGTATTACTATTTACTACACAACTACAATTCAAATAATTATACACAACTACACTTTACAGGGGTGATTCAAAATTAAACCCTAATTCTAGTTCCCCAATCTAAATAGTAAACCACGAGATTTGAAAAATTTAAAAGGCAGGACGTAGGTGCTCAGGATTTTACCCATAATTTCAATTTGTGTAGACTATGAATGGGAAGAGAGCTAAGAGACTCTATTTCATTCCCCAAACCTCAACTTAGAAGCCATAACCCCTTTTTGAATCTCTAATACCAGTTAGAAGTAGAACTGAAAAACATAGATTGAAAACCTAAATAGCAAAAATTGTACAACTGTGAGTACTGATTTGTCAGTCGTGACTCGTTTTAACTTTTATTGCTTCTTTATGAAGACAAATATCTCATGTCACTAGGACACATGTCACATAATCATTTGACATATGTCTACAAGTTCAGCCAGAGAGTGGAGACCCAAAATTGAACTTATTTCTTATTAGTTATTACAATTTACATTTATTAAATGTTTAGTTTTACTCTAATTTAGATTTTAATTATACTTAGTTGAGTCATGAGTGTTAATTCATGACATGTGCCTTGTTTATGGGGGACATTTGTGAAAAGAGGTGACCGTTCCCCAAATTGGCCCGAAATACAGCCTGGGCCATTGATCTATACTCATCCAATGGTCATTGGTAGTCACTATCAGGTGTCACGATCCCATTAACTTTTGGCTTGTCACTACTACTGTACTACTAGTCACCTAGTCACCTCACATGTCATCATCGATTCATCGAAAGAAACTCACTATGTGAGTGGACACTTGTCATGATTCCAGAATAAGTTTGCAAAAATGGGGTTTCTTTTCCCTTTTCGCCTGAAATACAACATACACCGTTGATCTCTAGTCATCCAACGGTCATTTGCAATCATTGTCAGGTGTCGCGGGTTCCATTCACCTTTGCTTTGTTATTGGTCACACATCACCATCGATTGACGCTTACCTGAGTGGACACATGTCATGATTCCATAATTGTTCTGCAAAAATTGGGTTTTATTTGCCCTTCGGCTAGAAATACACCATACGCCAAAAATTTATTAATTTTTTATTAAATTAAATATTTAAAAATTTATTATATATTGAGTAATGTTTAACTCTGACTTTAACATTGAATTCAATTATCAATATTTATTATTAAATTAATTATTTCTATTTGTATTATAATCAAAATTACACATCGATATGGCACATTGACATTGGCAAATTTGGCATATAATTTATCAATGTAGACCACATACTTTTTATAATTATTTTTTAATTTGATGAAATTGATATGAATTAGTTATTAAACAATAATAAAACTCTTTTAAATATTAAAAATAGAAACTTGCTTTGTCTGTGGACTGATAAAGAAACTTAATCATTTTAAAAATTCAGGATCTCAGATTTAAAAATGGAAGTACCAATCCATTGCTTCCTTATTTCTACTGAAGCATACTTAAATGTCTAATACATAGATAAAACAACTAATTAAAATATTGTAATCAAAGAGAAGTCTAAGAATAATTTTTTGTACCCATAAAATGCAAATTGAAACCCTTATTTGGATAGATACAATCGAAGTAGAATACGCCAATCAATATTTTAACAAAGAAGATGCTAAGTGCAAAGTAATGAAACTAAAATCGTTAAATCCATAAAAATTAAAAGGAAAACTGAAATAAAGTTGCAAAATTTCCATAAATATGTTCTAAAAATTTACAATTGTCGTAGTCCCTCCAAAATTTTAAAGTGAAAATGAGGGGGTTCAGGGTTGCAAAATTGCAACTTGCTAGGTTCTTACTACTAGCCCAAAAAAACTAAACTACTACCATTACTAGCCTACTAGGGCACTGGTAGTGGACCAGTGCTATGATGGTATGATATAAAAAATCAAAACAAAAAAGTGAAACTTTGCATGTCCATTGTCAAAACACTAGGATAACGAGAATGGGTAAACTAGGGATCTTCATCTTCCCTTTCGTCTGAGTAGAATATTCCAGAGAGGATAATCTCTGAGAATTCTTCAAGCCATGTATAGTTTGCTTGTCCAGTTCATCAAGGAAAAACTATTTCCAGAGAAAATCCCTCCCAAGGCGCACCCATTTCTTGTGTCATGTCAGTTTCTCATCATTAAGGTTCAACAGAAAGGGTTGTCAGGCCACATTTCTGCCTGACTCTAACAACTTGGGTATATCTCTTGGCCAAGGGATCCCCACCCCTAATTGCATAAAAATAGCAACATCGACATCATCCTCCAGGAATTTCTCTTTAAAAACCTTCCTCAACAACATCAGCATTTCAACCTTCTCTCCTCTAAGGTCGAGGAGAGATGCAAAAAAATAGGACATAATGTCCATGTAGATGTGGTATCTTTCAACATTCTCAAGGAACTCTCGACCCAATAACATCAACACAACATAATTTATAAAATTGCCACCACCAACCTCCCTACAAACTAAAGTGAGGATTTCTTTTGAGAACCTGTGAAAAAAGGACTTCTGGTCATCTGGGGATGTGTATCTCAAACGGATTGGAGTGTCCATCTTTAATTCTCAACAACCTAAAGACCTAAAAACCTAAACCTTTAAACCAGAGGCAAAATTTCAACCACTGATAACTTTGAGTCTTAATATACCAAAAGCAAATTGAAGAAGAAAGAAGCTAGATTGTCTCTAAATAGCCCTGACCCCTTGATTGATAGTGACCACTGATACTTAGTAATTAATTATTCTTTCTTTAATTTTATTAAATCCATTGTCCTTAATCTTTAATGTAAACCTTTCCTATAAATTCATTATGCGTGTGAGATATTTAAATCTATTGTCCTTAATCTTTCATATCTCCATGTAAATCTTTCCCATAAATGCATGCATAATATCATCTGTAAGAATTTGTACGTCATTGATCTATGTGTTGAGTGGATGGCAGGTAAAGAATGTCACTGAAAAGACATTTATTTCTTATCGAGTTACGAGCTAAAAGTTGCAGTTGCACTATCCACTATCCACATAAACAAATAACCAGTTGTAATCAATGATCATGGTTACGGTGCAAGTTTTAAGGCTTGATACGTGTCATCATTCTAGTGACTTCCTACAAAACTCTATTTCCTTTAAGAAATTAGGGCCAAAATTAAACTTCAACCATTGATCTAGGATCATCAAATGGTCTCAAATAATACATTTAACAGTATAAAATAATGGATGTTAGGTTATGTGTCCATGTGTGATCAGTGATGTGACTAGACGTGCTTATCGATACCAAAGTGTTGAGTGACGAGTCTGCATTAATTAATACCAACTTGGCAACAAATTAAGGCGATATTCATTGGACGCGATATTGCATTAATTACAATGTTACATCTCTAATAAATTTACATTTGGCATTGGCCCACATGACGAGTCTCGTCCTTTGAAAATCACAAATAAAATATTTATTTTTCCCATAATTAACGAAAGATTAGCCAATAAAATAAATAAATTTTCAAACAGTAGATAAACTTCGCCAATACAATTATTTTTTTCCCTTCAAAAGAAAATCATTTGCCTCATATATTATAATTTTTTTACTTCAAAAGAAAAAAATTTACCTCATACAATATATATTTTCTACCACATTAATGTATTATTCGCTAAGATTTTATGGAATTTTCATTAGGTAGGGAAAAAATTAGCTTTCGCCTTTATTCTATTTTCCTAATTTGGAAAAAAATTCACCTTCATCAAGAAAAATTTCCACCTAAGATAATGTAGGATTCGTCAGGATTTTACACTTTTTCCTAGGAGGGGGTTTCTTAAAGTTATCCCTAGTAATCTTGCATTCATGTTTATCATTTAGACCTAAGATTAAGTTTATAAGTTGGATAAAGATTTGGAGTCTTGGGGACACAAATGATTCACCCCCCTCTCAATTGTGTGTGCTACCTTGATTATAACGCATTGGTAGTCCCATGAACTCTCCATTCATCTTGCATGCTAGAGTGGCAAAGGAAACCTATTTTGGTGGAACTACATTCCATCATTCACCAGTTGAAACCTCCTTTATTATTGATAGAGTAATTGTCTTGCAACTAAATATAAATAAATTATTCCTTGAGGTTTCATAATAGCCAATCAAATAATGCAAGTAGACATACATTCCATTTCCATCAAAAATTTCATATAATTAAGATGTACTGTCACATCCCACAAATTTTATATATCATATCATATACCATTATATTATATATTAAGCATCACTATAATTTTATCAACATGTGTTTAAGAATAAATGGTATTGGTAAATTCTATTAAACATAATAAAAACTAACCCAAGATTATAAAAAATTCATGTATTACTAAACCCATCACAAAGCCCAACTTAAGGACCTTCTTGTCCTCAAGTAGATAATACCTAATACCGTAATAAAGAACATATTACCTATAGTTTATGTTCTCTATAACTCATATTCCCTCAATCATATAGAATCCCTTTGGGCCTTTAATTTGGTTTCATCTTGTGCGTTCCTTATTGAGATTTGACAAATACCTCCTTTACTAGTGTGGAACTGGATATAGAAGAAGAGATAGATGCAACTTTAGTGGAGGCCAACTAATTTCAATGGCCAGTGCTACCTTAATATACGTGGCCACTTTGGATTCTAATGCTATGAAGGTTTAAATAGAATGAGGTTCCTTTCTCTTTAGTGCCTAGGTTAATTATAACCATCTATACTAACAAGCATTTATGGTTTCTTTTCCCTGTGTAGATATAAATTCCTTTATTTTGATATAATCCTGCAACCTAAATTGGGGATTTTATTGGTGACTCCCACCCTACACAACATGTCCACCCATTCATGTAAATTATCTTTTCTATCTTATCTACTTCATCCCAAATATACAAAGGGTGAGCTTTCTCTCATTCTTTGTAAGCTCGAGACACCTAACCTGTTTCCTAGAATCATTTATCTACTAGTAGATCAAAGCTCTAATATGAAAATCACCAACATAAAAAGTAGGATTCTAACCTATATTATATTGAACAACTAAATTATGAAGATAAAATTCACACAATTGGTCCTACATCTTTTAAGGAACCTATGAAAAATTGATAAAAAAATACGTCGGGGTAATTAATGAAATTGGTAATTTACTTAAAAAATAAATCATCGAAAAATAAAGAATTATTTCTTGCAAGTAGAGTGAATACAATCTAAGCGGAGACCTACAAATATAGAGTTGGTTAGCAAGGTCAGTGATGTGTTCCATGCCAACTGTTAACCTTTTTATTTTTGAATCTTTCTCCTCTATTTTTCAACATGAGCATGATTCATTTGCTCTTTTTCTTTCACCCATTTCTCTTTAGCTTGGTTAGAGTGGTAAGAATAGGTGGGGAAATAGTCAAAGATCCTATATTATTTGTATTCATGGAATCCCTAGCAGGCACATTCATCTTCAAATTCCCCCTTTTCAATGTGGATTGTGCCTACAATTCCTTTACCTTTCCCTCAAGCTCATGCTCTTTAATCTTAGCTTTTTCCAGTTTTCCTTCTAATGCCTTTATTTTCTATAGTCATTTTCCTGTAATTCATCCTCATCACTATCCTCTTATGCTACATATTAAGGGGTAAACGTTAGAGGTGGCTTTTTTTTTAGAAGAGATGGTGCAATAGAATCCTTTGTTTGTGCATTCTTATCTTCTTGACCATATATGGGTCTTACTCCAATGGTTCCTTGTGCCCTATATTGCATTTTAAATATTGGCATTACATTGTTTCATCGCCCGTTGGTTCTTCATATTCATCTTTTTCAACTTCATTTTTTAATTTAAAATATTTTCTCCCAATTTTTCTATGTCCTTAAACCAACTTTCCCACTTTGATTTTTTTCCTCATTGTGAAAAGTGCGGCCTAATCTCTTATGAAATAATTTTTTCTTATGGAGATGATGAGGGAACCTCTCAAGGGTCTTCATCTACTTTTCCTTTTTCTTCTAACATTTGGTTTTGGATTTATTGGTAGATTCGTGAACAATTTCCTCAAAATTGCATTCCTCTGTATACCCTTCTTCCTTATACTACCCTCCACAACCTTCTTTGTCTTTCTAAAACTTAGGTTTTTTTTCCTCCCTCCTTTATTCATGGTTTCCTATTTTTACCTCTTTGAAATGGGGTTATTAGTCACCAAGGGTTTATATTCTTTCCTTTTTTTTCCCCTAGAAGTGGAAACTGAAGATTTATTCTTCCTTGACCTTTTAATAGGGGAAAAAACATTTTTCTTTGGTAAATATTTAGTGTGATGTTTCTCTAGATCTATGCATACCTCCTTAGTGGTTTCAAGTGAAGAATTTCTAGTGCTTTCCATATCATTATTGTTTTCTTGTACCAATATTTCTTCCAGTCCTTTGTAACCATGAGCAGTCTCCTCAAACATGGGCAATTTAGGAGAAATCAAACCCTCACCTTTATCAATTTCTACCTTTTTAGTTGGGTTTATAATTTTCTCAGTTTCCTCTTCCCCTAATCACTCATTACTATCTCCAGCCATTGCTTACTCATGAGAAATATTTCTAAATAGTCAATTCTATAATATATCCCATTGTTTAAATTCCTCCCAGGACACATTAGGATATAATATTAAAATACTTATTTTAAATAATAATGCCACCAAAGAATGATGTGACAATTAATATTGTGTCCTTTTCCTAATGAATTCTACTACCATTCTTGTTAACATTCTATGCAAATAGTTTGACACATTAACTAGTCTACTGTGACATAAATGACGAAGCAATTTGAAATGGATAGTATATAACATAAAATGAAGACCATCACATGTGATTTAATTGATGATATGGGAATTTCCATCTCCCTCCATAGTGATGGTAGAGACAATTTCTTAGTTCTTTGACTCATAGAGTGAAATTTGTTGTTTGGCCTAGCGCATTCAGCCCTTATGGATTTTGCATCTAGAGAAGCTAGGAATTCCTTATCTATTTTTGGAAGCCTTGAAACCTCAGAAATGGAAGCCTTAGAAGCATACACCCTTAATATTTCAATTATATTCTCACTCTATACAAAGGTTTCTGCAAATTGCTCTGTCATCTCATCAAAACTTCCTTCAATCTCAAAAAATAGTCAATCTAGCCCAACTGTTCAAAGAATGATAGGTTGTATAAATCTTCTAGTTCCATTATATGATGAGTTTTCTCTTGCTGAATTGGATCCCTACACATATTTGCATGCCTTTGAACTGATACTACACAATTCTTCCTTCATTGAACTTATGCTAGACAAATACTCTCATAAATAATTCCTATATTATTTGAATTCCTTTGTATCTTCTATTCTAAATATATACACCATATTGTATAAGCTAGCCCAATTATCGTGCTCTATTACAAAACTCATTGTGTGTTCTTCTTTAAATTTTCTTCCTTCCATGAATTGAATGCTTTTGATAGAGCTTGAAAATCACATTTAATTCTCAAATCTTAAAAATTTTCCACACATACGGATTATCTTTACATATCAAGCTTATAGGCACCATGAATCGTAATATTAGACTAGGGCTAATGATATATGGACATGTCATATTTATCATTCTTAAACTTGGCTTTTACTAGAATGAATTATCTAATCAGACAGACTAATGATACTTAATTCACATAGATATGTAAGGCTTTCCCACAACTTAATCTATAATTTGTTCCCAAATTATAAAAGTGATGGAAGAGTACATGAATGATTAATGAGATAATGATTATATAATATATAGTTCATACACAAAATGTTACATGTGTAAATGTAATAATTAATAGAAATTAAATGAGATTTAAAAATTAAAATTGAAATATTCGTACCCATCTCAATGATCTTGGTGCGTGTGAAGGCTAATTGTGTATCGACTAGCAAAATGAGTGATATAATAGAAATGTGCATGACGATGATAGTAGATTGATTAAATAGATAATGTGGAAATTTGAAATTTGGTGGCAAAGCATTGGCTGCATGCTCAAAATTTTTCCAAGATGTAGAACTTGTAGGTGAGAGCCCATTGCAAAAGTGTACTCTACTAGAAAACTAAAGTCAGGTCCCTTGAAATGTGGAATAACATGGCTCATTGCAAAGGTAATTTTGTTGAACAACTAAATTCATGTCCCTTTAATGATAAAGAAGAGGGCACATACCTATACAATAACTAGATGTGTGTTGATCACCTACAAGTTTATTTTACTAGTTTTCATTCTTCATTTATGTAAATTTAATGCACGCATTGATGTGGGTCTAATCCTTTTGTGTCATTTTAATCCCATGCAAAAGTAGATTAATGATTTTGCAACATCTAGAGAATATCTGAGCATTGTGTGGCAATCAAATCTGCATTGATATTCAATTTCTTTCTGTAATTAGAGCAATTCAGATTTGTAAAAACCTGCAATAATAACACAATCTCAACCACAAGAAGATCTGTTAAGAAGTTGATACCCTAATATCAAAAAAGGAAGTAAGATAAAGAGAAAGCATGAACATTCAATAATATGAAACCATTTTCAAATAAATGAACATGCAAACCAGTAATCCTCCTTTAGTGTTCCTCTTTTTACTGCAATGTGGGCTCTCAGAATGAGTTCTCAATGTGACAACATAAGAGTTTGAAGCGTGTGTGGTTACCAAATATGAGAATAAGCTCTCTATTTATAAGATTTTTGGGGTTTCAATCAGGATTCCATTATAGTTGGGACTAATTATATGTGATTGAAGAGTGAACTCAGATTGATTGATATGTTAAGTGAATTGATTGAAGACTTGACTAGATAGATTGGTTACTCAATAGAATAGATTGATTAGTGAACTGATTAGATGGAATAGAAGGTTGAATAGATTGAATTGATTGATCAGTCAGAGAATTCTCGAGTGATTGAGTGAACTGAAACTTAGTATTAGTCAGAAGTGGAAGAGTAAATATGATTAAATAAATAAAAGAATTCATTTATTTGCACATGGAGGAATATAAATAAATAATTAAACTTATTTATTTTTTAGAGGAATAATTATTTTAATTAAATAAATATCATTTATTTAATTATGAGTGGAGATTTGATTTAATTATTGCATAGATATAATAATAAAGAGATAAATTTAATTAAATAATGTAGCTATTTAATTAATCAAAAATTTATAGAGAATAAAAAAATAATATTAATTATTTAATTACTTTATCGAGGAAAAATTGATGAATATTGATTTAGATGTTCAATAATTAAGTAATTAATTAAAATCACTTAATTATGAAATTTAAAGAGAAATAATGAATTTTGAATTAGAATATAGTAGGACACAAATTGATTAAATAATAAAGATTATTTAATAAATTAAGAAGAATGTTAGTAAAGTCGTGTTAAATCAACAAGTCTTTTAAGTGTCTACATTTTGCCCCTCTTTGATATAAAGCATTTTCAGGCATTGTTTCAAAGAATAATTGATAAAAATAATGCCCCAGTATGCCCCTTTAAAAAAACATCAACAACTAGGTATTATGGTGCCCCCTTAAGGAAATGAGCAAAAAATATAATGAAGGGCTTGTTTGGTTGATATCGTGATTAGGACCACAACGCAACTTACAGTTCAGAAAACTAAGGTCATACTCAAAAGTTTTGGACTCAGGAAGGTGACAAGCATCACGACCAATATAAGTGCAAGGTGTGCATGTCCATCGAGGTGGTGTAGGGAGGATATAAATAAGAGTTGGAGGTCATTTTGAAAGTCATTGTTGAGTTTTGGCTTTTGGAGAACTAGGTGGAAGAGGAGTAGTCTTTGAGTGATTTTAGGAGCGATGACGACTTACGAGGATGAAGTCCATATTGGGGAGCGGGTCTGGACCTATCAACGAGTAGCTGATGCCCCACCTCTGGTGAGTACCATCAACTTTGCCTTTGTTTTGCCTTACTTTTTGTGCATTGTTCATTATTAGGTCTAGGTCAAAACTGGGTAGATCTACGCACACATAGGTTGAAAATGACACACTTAGGGTACTAAACCAATGCACACAAAAATGTGACTTTAGGGCTCAATTTATAACTAAGCCATACTCATGCTAATGAAATGACACATAGTATGTGCACAATCATCGTACTTGTGATGCGCAGGCGACACACATACACTTTCCTAGACTAGCATCCATAGAAACAGAGACATCAATAACAGAAGCAACATCTAATCTAGTAATATTGAGACTACAACAGATGAGAAATAATTAAATAATAATAAATCATAGTTACTTCAGATACATTATTATTAGATAATAAATTGTAAAGTGAGAAATTCAAATAATTGAGAAACTCCTCCTCTAGAACCAATCTATAGGAATTTCAAACAATGTGGGCTTCTATATTATCTTCAACTTGACTATTAAGCATTGGACTACTTTCTATCATCATCAATGTCAGAAAGGAATTATGTTCTTCCTCTTTCATCAAAGGCCAAATAAGTTATGCATTATTAGTACGAGTCTGAGCTAGCAAGTAGAGGACTAACTTCTTGGTTGCATTTCTATTAGATATTGTCATGTTATCAGATCAACAACCAATGAAGGCATTTGATGTAGCCAACCATGACCTTCCTAAAAATCAAGGGATATCCTCCTAAAGTATCTTTAGGTTGTAAAATAATTAATTCCGTAGGATATTCCCATGAATCCATAGTGGTTACCAAGTCTTAAATGATTCCTTATGGTTTATCAATAGACCTATCATCTAATTGAAAAATAATTGGGGTTGGCCTTATATTTAGTAGTTGAAGAGTGTTTGTGGTTTCCTCAGACATGACATTGATGGCTATCCCTAAGTCAATCAGGGTGTTTTTTTATGAGAGTATCATTAATGTGCATGTCTACAATTGGGCTACTAGGGTTTGTATACGTACCATCCTAAAAATTTAGCACCCATAATTGGAGGATCTAGGACCTATTAGACCCCACTTTGGTGATTTCTAGGTCTGAACATCCTATATGCTTGATTCTTGCTTCATTTATTTTCTTCCCCTGAAACCTATCACACTTCCCTAGACTCGAGCTATCTTCAAATCACTGTCTGGAAAAGGCCTCCATTTGTGGCCTTTTCCTAGAGCTCTATGCTTCGGGGGCTCTAAGCCCAATGCATGAGTGTTTCTTCCAAATATTTATTTGTGGTCAACCCAACAATATTGAGTCCCGAAATGAGTATAAAAGGACATCAATGCCTCTCATTTTTACATCCATAATATACATGAGCAAGATTTATTTCAAGTGCAAGCCAGTCAAGATTTTAAGAAATTCAAGTTGTACAATAGAGGATTTGGACTCAAGATTTGAAGGAAAGCATACAATTGAAGATCCCCAAGTCTCCATTTCTTCAAGATCTATTCAAAAAAAGGAAATATTCTATAGTTGATGCAAGTTTTTCTCCCATGATGGAAAAATAGAGGAATTATCAAGCTATCAAGGAGATCCATACATTCTCCTTCTCCATTTAAGTTATCAAGCATATCATAGATTCAAGATCTAGGTTTGGAAAGTGCAGAACCATTGCATTTTTCAAGACATCCTTTATTCTATGTTCTCAAGCATACATACAAGCATCTTCATGGGTTTATAAGATCCTAACATCCATCCATGAGGGTTTCTCATGCAAGGTGAATATTGTTGGTTCCACTGAGAGGGGGAGGGGGGGGGGTGAATCAGACAAATCAAAACTTAAACACTTAAAACTGAACTCACTGATTCACTCAGTAATAGTGCATACAGTAAATAACCAATTCACCAATTAAACTCAATAACATAAGCAACAATACATCTCATATATGTAAGTCAATGATTCAAACTTAGAAACATCATATTAACTCAGTTAACACCATATTTAATGAGGAAACATAATTTGGGAAAAACCTCTGTGGGAATTGTAACCCATAATGAAAATGTACCCTTCTAAAGTACACTCAGTTAAGAACTTATCCTGTTAACGATTACAAACACATTTGCTAAATGTGACTATGTTAGGGGATTTACCTTAGATCTTTTAAGATCTTCACCCTATTAGGAGTGGCCTTGTTAGAGGTCTTTAAACACTCTTTTTGAATGTCACCTAAGTCTAGGTTTTACAAATAGGACTGTTAAATCCACTCGGTTAAGAGATTTCTCTATTACAAATATTAATAAGAAATAATAAACTTTGATCTATAAATATAGCAACTACATTTTCTTGTGTCAGATCCTTTATGCTCAATTGAATAGTGGCATCACATACTCCATTGATCGCTTTCTCAGACTATAGATTCTTCAATCCACGTTTCTCTATTCTTCTTGGTAAATGTTCTTTAGCTTCTTCTTCTACTTCTTTGTTCAATTCGCCAACCTCTCTTTCTCTGTGTATTTATCATTCTTTATATAGACATTCTTTTGCCTCTTAATCTCCTTAATTTGATTTTCCTTCATTTTCACTCAGTCGTTTGATCATCTTCTTCATATTTCACAACTCAGTTAACCATCTCACTTTTACCTCATAACTTGTACTTTTCTTGGAAATCTTCACAATTCGGTTTAACCGCTTGATCTTTACTTATATCTTCTCATTGAATTTTACCATTTTTAGATCTTGTAACAAACTTCATTTAATTAATTTCATCATCCATCTCATCATCACTTCACATTAAATTCGATCTTATCATCATTTATTATCAGTATAATGTACCCAATTAAACTTTCTTTGCAACTCGGTAACTAACTTCATTCACTGCTCGGTGTCGAACTCATCTTCGGTGCTTGGTGCTTGGTAACTGTAACCGACGCACATAACATTCTATCGATTGACTCAGTCTATCTCGGTAAAGTAACTCTTTCAGTCATAACTTGATTCATTGTAGTTCTTGACTTGATCAATCAATTGTACCAATTTGATAACATCAAATACATAGTAGAAAACAACTATATCATCATTAATTCATCATTGTCTAATTTGTATTTATCTCCAATTTAACTTCTCCTCTTAAGACATTGTAGCATAATAAAAATCAATTAATCAATTGCTTGACATCAATGAAAAAACAACAACTGATCTAACCATTTCTACAATTATGATACTCAGTATCACTCATTCTTCATCATCTCCATTAGATATTCATTAGATAATCAACAAACTCCCTCTTTGGCATTGATGACAACCAATATAACAGTGTTATAGCAATTGATGATGACAACTCTCAAATACATAATTGTACTCCCTCTGAGTTGATATTTCTGTTTCCACTTTGATATTCCTGATCTGAATCTCCCTCTAGGATAAATATTTTGTTTCTATAAAATACATTATGAATCTCCTTCATGGGTAAATATTAGCAATTAATTCTCTCAATATCAATATCTCCCTTAAGATAAATGTCATCAATTCATTCTTCTCCCTATTTGACAACAATGCCAAAAAGTCATGCTCCTAAAAACTTGTTCCACTAGTGGATTATAGCTGACATGTACTCATAAATCATTAAATACAAAAATATTTTCATAACTTCCGGAATTACCTAAAGTGTGTCATACTAACATCAATTCATAAATAGATATTCTAATGAAATATAGAGTTGATGCAACATGCCTCATACTCTTTAGTGAACATTGGATAGGGGAAGAACCCCCAATCTACCTCTGAGATTCTCAAAAGCATCTTTAGGTAGTGGCTTTGTAAATATGTTAGCCAATTGTTCCTTTGAATTCACATATTCCAATTTTACATTCTTCTCTTAAACTTGTTCTCTCAAGTAGTGATACTTGATAGAAATGTGCTTGGTCTTTGAATGCATAACCTGGTTCTTTGATATATTAATAGCACTTGTATTATCACAAAAAATAGTAACTAGATCTGTGATCTCTTCTTTCATACCTTCAAGTAATTTATTAATCCATACTATGTTTGCACAATTCATAACATCAACAACATATTCACCCTTGCTAGTATACTGTGAAATACAACTTTGTTTCTTTCTCAGCCATGTAACCAATCTTTCACCTAGAAAGAATGTGCCTCCACTAGTACTTTTTTTGTAATCAACATTTCTAGCCCAATCTGCACCAGTGTAGACTTGCAGATCAAAATTACCTCCTTTTTTGTATAATAAACCAAACTCTTCTACGCCTTTCAGGTGTCTCAAAATTCATTTTACTGTAGACATATGTGTTTCCTTCGGATTAGAAGAAAATATTGCAACAATTCCAATAGCATGTGCTATATTAGGTCTACTGTGAACAACATATCGCAATTTACCAATCATGGATCGGTAAAGAATGTTATCCGCCTCTTGTGTTTCATCCTCTTTAGATAATTTAGATCTAGTAACCATTGGTGTTTCAACAGGTTTGGAATCTTCCATACCAAAAGTTTTAAGAATCTCTTTGATATACTTGGCTTGTGTAATATAGATTCCTCCAGTAACTTGTTGTATCTGTAGACCTATAAAGAACTTAATATCTTCAATAATTGACATCTCAAACTCTTTTCTCATTTCATCAGAAAATCCTTTACGTAAAGTGTCATTGCCTCCAAAAATAATATCATCAACAAAAATTTCAGCAATCAAAACTTTACTACCACTATCACATTTCAGGTAAACATTACTATTATCACTTGCTCTTTGAAATCCTATTTTTATTATATAAGAGTGCAATCTCTCATACCATGCTCGGGGTGCTTGTTTCAAACCATAAAAACCTTTATGTAACTTACATACATTGTTCTTGTTTGTGTTCTCAATAAATCCTTCAGGTTGCTCAATGTATACTTATTCTTCAAGTATCCCATTAAGAAATTCAGACTTAACATCCATATGATATACCTTGAATCCTTTGTAAGCAGCATATTATAGAAGTATTCTAACTCCTTCCAGTCTAGCAATAGCTGCAAAAGTCTCTCCGTAGTCAATTCCTTCTTCTTGTGCATAACCTTTGCAAACCAATCTAGATTTATTTTTGATAACTTCTCCATGCTCATTCAGTTTAATTTTGAAAATCATTTAGGACCAATAACATCTTTTTCTTTAGGCCTGGGTACTAATGTCCAAGTCTTGTTCTTCTCAATTTGATCATACTCTTCTTTCATTGCTTTCATCAAATCTTCATTATCTAGTGCATCCTTAACTCTCTTAGGCTCAAATGTAGATATCAAACATGTATTGTCTCTTACCTTGCTTATGGTCATCACTCCAGCATCCTCATTTCCAATAATATTTCTCGGGGAATGGTGCCTTCTCACATACTTTGCCAAAATAGGCTCAGTAGCTCTCAGTTCTTCAATAACAACATTCAGTTGTGGAACTCCTTTTTCATCTTCCTCCTCGGTAGGTGATCTTGGTAAGGTATAAGGGGCATCATGTTTTACATATACAAACTTCTTATAATCTTCAGGTTCCTTCTTACTATGCTCACCATTCCTTTCTACAAATTCATCAATTCTTACATTTGCACTTTCCACCATTTTTTTAATAACCTTATTCAAACATTTGTAAGATTTACTCCTTGAAGAATATCCTAAGAATATCCCTTCTTCTCCGTTTGAATCAAACTTTCCTTCTCTAGTATCTTTCATAATATAGAATTTTCTCCCAAAATTTTTAAAGTAACTAACATTAGGTTTGTGTTCATACCAGATTTCATAAGGTGTCTTGTTGGTACCTTTCTTAGTTTGTACTCGGTTCAATGTATAAACAATAGTACTCACAGCTTCCCTCCAAAAGTTATGTGAAAATCCTTTTTCAACCATCAGTGTCCTAGCACAATCAACAATAGATCTATTTCTTCCCTTAGCAATCCCATTCTGCTATAGTGTCCTCGGTGTTGACAACTGTCTTTTAATTCCATTCTCATTATAAAACACTATAAACTCATTAGAATTAAACTCACCTCCTTTGTAGGATCTCAAAGATTTCAACTGTCTTCCAGTTTCTTTTTCAACTTGGGCCTTATACCACTAAAACATTTGAAATGCATTAGGTTTTTCTTTTAAAAACATTACAGACATTATTCTAGAATAATCATCCACAAATAAAATAAAATATCTATCTCCATAATAACTTTGACTCCTCATGGGTCCACATAAATAAGTATGAACTAAATCCAAAATTCCTTGTGTAACATAAGTCTTGCTTGCAAAACTAGATATAGTCATCTTACCCATCTGACATTCTCTGGTTTTTCAAATCTCGATAGTCCTATTACTCCACTCTTCTTACTCACTTTGATTAAGTTTTCAAAAATTAACATGACAAAACTTTTTGTGCCATAACCAAATATCTTCAACTTTAGAAAATAGGCAACTCTTCATAGAAGTATCAAGATAAAATAAATTAACTTTAGATTGTTCTCCAGTAGCAATCATATTAGTCTTCTCATCAAATAATTTCACCCTTCCATATTGAAATTCCAGTCGGTGACTTGTATTGTTTAGCTGTGCAACACTCAACAGATTATACTTTATTCCTTCAACCCAATAGACATCATCACATCTTGTGTTATTCAGTAGAAATATAGATCCTTTTCCTTTCACAGGATATGAAACATCATTACTAAATCTAACATAACCTCCATCATGATTTTCCAAGGAAATAAACCTAAGTGTGTCACCAATCATGTGATGTGAACAACCACTATCTATAATCCATGTTTCATTCTTACATACTTGTGATATTAGGGCTTCAAGTTTTTCTTCATCATAATCATCTTTGATAGCGACATAAACAATTTATTTTCCATCATCACTATCAAAAGAATCATCATCACTTAGTCCTTCATTATCAACATGACAAGATTTCTTACCTTTGTTTTTGTAGTCTCTGTATCTCTTGAATCTATTTTCTCTTTTGTCCTTATCTCTGCTATCTTTCTTTTCTTCCTTATCTTTCTCCGGACAGTTAGATGCAAAGTGACCAACTTTATCACAATTAAAACATTTCAAGGGTAACTTACCTCGATATTTGCCTTTACCTCTTTATAGCCTACAAAGATTCAAATTCTCTTTCATTCCCATCACATTCAGTAAATAGCTCTTTAAGTCCTTCAGTGCAACTATAAAATTTCTCACTAGCACTACTCAAATAGTCATCTCTAGCAACACCTTCCCTAGCTTTTCCAATCTTTAAAGTAGACTTAAATGCATATTCAATCTTAGAATTAGCAGGAAAACTATTGTCAAAATCATTTAGCTCAAATGCAGTTAATTTACCAATAGTAGCATCCAGTGAAACATTCATCTGGGGTATAGATCTTAGCTCTTGTATAGTAGATACACGAATAACATAACTTGGTAGAAGGTTTCTCAACATTTTGCTTGTAACATCATCCTCTATTATGATCCCACAAGCTCCTATGATAGAATTAACAATCTCCTAAAGTCTTGTACAATACTGTATTATGTTCTCTCCTTCCTTCATCCTCATAGAGTCAAATTTTCCTTTGAAGCTTTCTGCTTTAGCCTTCTGAACATGCTGATCTCCACTATAGGTCAAAATAAGTTTATCCCACATTTGTTTTGAAGTTGTGCAACCATCAAGCTCACCATATTCCTAGTTGGTAAGTGTAGAAGCAATCTCAATCATAACTTGTGTGTGTTCATGTTTGTTTCTTTGCTCACTAATAGTCATAGGTGCAGTAGTCGGTGCTACATATTCATTATCAAGAAAGTGAAGTTCATATTCTCCTACTCCAGACACATGCAACCTCATTCTACTTTTCCATGTAGAGAAATGATCCCTATTCAGCTTTGGTGCTTCCCTCTTATACATATTTAGATCTTGACTCAAGTCCTTTAAAATTTAACACTATAGAGTAACTAAGCTCTGATACCAATTGTTGGTCCCACTGAGGGGGAGGGGGGGGGGGGAATCAAACAAATCANAGATCTTGACTCAAGTCCTTTAAAATTTAACACTATAGAGTAACTAAGCTCTGATACCAATTGTTGGTCCCACTGAGGGGGAGGGGGGGGGGTGAATCAAACAAATCAAACTTAAACACTTAAAACTGAACTCACTGATTCACTCGGTAATATTGAATACAATAAATAACCAATTCACCAAATAAACTCAATAACATAAGAAACAATACATATCATATATGTAAATCAATAATTAAAACTTAGAAACATTAGATTAACTCAGTTAACACCAAATTTAATAAGGAAACCCAATTTGGGGAAAACCTCTGTGGGAATTGTAACCCACAATAAAAATGTACCCTTCTGAAGTGTTAGCAATTTTTCCTTGATCTTATCAAGGAAATGGCTAATTAACGAGGATCAAACAATCCTCCTTCACTTTGAGCTCAAAGGCTCAGGCGGGCGTACCTATAGGATTCACTCTTTCAGTGAATCATGGGATGGATTCCTACCCATCAAACTAGATTTGACAATCATTCACAACTCTTGAAACAAAAAGGTAAAATGATTTGATAATTTATAATTTGATGATGAAAATTTGCATAAAGAAGCAAAAACCAGTGCCTTATCTATTGGGCAAAAGAGTCATATAAATATACATCCATAGAAAACTCTCTAACTCCAAACAACATAACCCGAATAAAATGCCTTACAATTCACTCTTCTCACTCCAAAACCTGGGCATCAAATTCATTTGAAAACCTTGAACCTTTAGAATTTGTATTCAAGATTGACTCTCTCCTTGAAATAAACTCAAACACAAATCTGTAGCTACCTTATAACCAGTATGTTCAAAATGCCTTACAAATTAAACATATAAGAATTCAAGAAATGACACACAAAGACATCACCAATATGGAAAGGGATTCCATTGTTCTTCATTAGAAAACTTCTGATTTAGTACATTCAAAAGACAAGAAACTCATAAAATAAGACACACCAAAATCAGAAAGCTTCCCAAAAACATTAATTTCACCATTCATGTACATTTGAGAAGAAAGGAGATATAGATAAAATGGAAAAGCCATTTTTCAACAAATCGACACCTATATGTTCTAAGAAAATATCTAAAATTGCTCTCTTCTCCAACTGCCAAAATTTGATATGATCTGCACCCAAAAGGATTGCAAAATCAAAATCTTCATCTTGAGACCTTTCCAACGGTATATGATATTTTATATTTATCCTCCAGGAGCTGCTCGTAATGTTCATTTGAAATTATTTGCAATAATATGAAAACTAAGCAAATTTTGAATAAATCAAAGTGAAGCACTTTAAATTGTATCATATACTCAATTATTCATTTATTCTACACAAGCCACCAAATCTCACCACATGACACCTCCTGATTGGTTCGTAGGTCCACCTATGCACCTATGTCATCACTGGCCTGCCACTCGTTGCACTCTAACTAGCTCTACTTGACCTCTGCGAGTGGGAAACTAACCTTGATCGCTCACTTACAGGCATATTCTGCTATCTCGACAAGCCTGTGTGATTGTGCAGCAAGATCGATCGCTCACTCATGAGCCATTTGACCTCAACCGTCCAACCTGTGCGACAAACCAAGGATCACTCACTCGCACACAATTTATGCTCAAATGCAAATCATCAGTGACTACACGACGAGCTCAGTGATGCACTTGGAAGCATTTTTTATTAACCCGCCAATCCTCTACGACTGCGCGACGAGTCGGTTGCTCACTCGCAAGGCATCCTTCATGTCTCAGCAAACTTGCGCGAGTATGTGACGAGCTTAGTCGCTTACTCGCAAGCTATCTGAGCTCAACTATAAATCATCCATGAGTGCACAATGATTCATTTTTGCCTACACGACTGCGTGACTGAGATCGATCGCTCACTCATGCACAACTTGACCTCAGTCGCATATCTTGTGCGACTACGCGACGAGCTGCCTGTCACCTACTCGCGAGCAATTTCTTTGATATCCTTTATCTGCCATGAGTGCACGATGAACCACCATGTCACCACCAACTCACTGCCACCTCACCTACAAAATTTAGCTATCAGCTGACTGGGCATGCTTCTTAATGTGCTACCCACTCGCATGTGGAGAGCTTCCTCTTTGTTCTCCAAATTACCTTGGGTAACCTTTTGCATTTAAACATTAAAATTATCTTTCCCACAATCAATGTGGGATTATAGATTTAGAATTTTTAAAAGTTGTTTCTGATTTTCCGCCCAAAATTTTGGGCCCACCATCTCCAGCGTTCCACTTGCCAAGGGGCCCGCCGATGGGTCTCTTGGTTGTTATTCATTTGAACATGTAAGAATTACAATATAAAAAGAATTTATAATGCCTTCCCACCAATAATGTGAGATAAATACATTTCATGATTTCCAACCTGGGAGCCTCCTTTTGAAACCATGCACAAGGAGAATGCTACAAAGGTTATGGCATTTGGCTTTAACACAACTTCCTGGTGTTTTCCCTGCCAGTGGCATTGGCTAGAAAGTTTCCTTTGAACAAATCCTCCTCTTCATGTTGCTGCATAGGGTATCTTTTATGTATTGTGCAACATCTTCTCTGGATTTCACCTACAAGATTCTTAGGGAAATTTTTATTTAGTAACTCCAAATTTCTTTGAAATTTGAGAGTACTAACATGATGATCGGTTAAGAACATATCCTGTTAAATATTACAAACACATTTGCTAAATGTGACCCTGTTAGGGGATTTACCTCATATCTATTAAGATATTCACCCTTTTAGGAGTGGCCTTGTTAGAGGTCTTTAAAAATTCTTTTGGAATGTCACCTAAGTCTAGGTTTTACAAATAGGACTGTTAAATCCACTCGGTTAATAGATTTATTTGTTACAAATATTAATAAGAAACAATAAACTATTATCTATAAATATAGAAAATACCTTTGCTTATGTCAGATCCTTTATTCTCAATTGAATATTGACATCACATACTCCATTGATCTCTTTCTCAGACTGTAGATTCTTCAATCTCTATTTCTTTGTTTTGCTCGGTAAATGTTGTTCTTCAACTTATTCTTCTTCTTTGTTCAATTTTCCAGCCTCTCTTTCTCTGTGTACTCATTCTTTATATAGAAATTATTTTGCCTCTTAATATCCTTAATTTGATTTTCCTTCATTTGCGCTCACTCGTTCGATCATCTTCTTCATGTTTCACAACTCGGTAAACCATCTCACTTTTACCCTAGAACTTGTACTTTTCTTGGAACTCTTCACAATTTAGTTTAACTGCTTGATCTTCACCTTAGATCTTCTCATTGAATCTTCCCATTCATAGATGTTGTAACAAACTTCATTTAATTAATTTCCTCATCCAACCCATCATTACTTTGCATGAAATTTGATCTTATCATATTTTATTATCAGTATACTGTTCTTTGCTTTACAACTCGATAATTGACTTCATTCACTTCTCGGTGTCTAATGCATCTTTGGTTCTTAGTGATCGGTAAGTATAACCAACTCACATAACATTCTACCAACTGACTCAGTCTATCTTGGTAAAGTAACTCTTTCAGTTATAACTTAATTCATTGCAGTTCCCGACTTGATCAATCAATTGTACTAGTTTGATAAAATTGAATATATAGTAGAAAAAAACTATATCATCATTAATTCATCATTGTCAGATATGTATTTTTCACCCATTTAAATTCTCCTCTTAATATATGGTAACATAATAAAAATCAATTAATCAATTGATTGACATCAATAACAAAACAACAACTGATCTAACCATGTCTACAATCATGATACTCGGTATCACTCAGTCTTCATCATATCCATCAGTTAATCACCAAATATCCATTTCATTTTTGAAGACATCCTTTATTCTACGTTCTCAAGCATACATACAAACATCTTCATGGGTTTATCATATCATAACATCCATCCATGAGGGTTTCTCATGCAAGGTGAATACTTACATTTATCTTGTTTATGTTACTTTCCTTATGAAACCTCTATTTCCTTTCAAGGTTGATTCCTATACAAGGGATTGACCATGAAAATCCCCTTTCCATATCCTTTTTCCCTCTTTCTCTATGTGTAGGAACAAGTTTTAGATCAAAATTTGGAAGTATCAGAACCAATTACATGTCCCCTCCATATTTCATCAGTTTTAGAGTCAAAAGGAAAAGACCGCAATCTTCACCCTTTTCTTGGAAAAGGTCACCATTTTTTTCCCTATCCTCTAGGTATGATATTTTCACAGTCATAAGTTACAGGCATCAGAGCTCTAGATCCAAAATCTTACCTGATGCTGACAACTTTGCGACATTCAAAATCAGATATCAAGGTTAATCTTCCTCTTCTTGATTTCAATGTGAGTTCAGCCTTCCTATTTCTCTCTTGTAATTACTTTAAATATCATATCTACATTAATTTTATCATTTACATATCAATCACATCACATAATCACACCTTATTCAATAAAGAATACCCAAAATCCCCCTTTTGCCTAGATCTTGCATTGATACCCTCCATCCTTTTTGGGTTGTGCTAATCATATTTTCTTAAGGGTGGATTTTTATTATAATGCATAATAGGACCTTGGGGAGTGATCTACACCCTATTATTTCTCACCATTTTCTATTATAGATTTTGGTTAATCCAACTTATAACATTTCCATTCTGATTTTGGTGTTAGATTCCTTTTCTACGCATTTAGATATCTAGATATATTTTGTATGCATTTACATCATATTGATACAATCTATGCATTTTTTGGTTAGATCCTCCTTGTCTAGATTTACTTTGTATACATTTATATAATCTTTTCATGCATTACAATGTTGCATTCTTAGTCATCTAGCTCTAATATAGATACATTCATAGATTTATTGCATTCTTGCATTTCATTTTCATGATTACATGTTTCAAAATAATAATAATAAAACACAAACACATTTAATTTTATGAATGGATTTGATATCATAATTTACTAGTTCAATTCAACATTCTTTTAAGAATTTTAAGAAATTTCCTTTCATGCATGCCATGATAGCTTATTTCTTAGTTTCATCCGTAACCACACTATTGTACCTCCAAAAACCAATCCCACCCATGAGAAAATTTCAACACAAGAAGAGTCTATTAACATTTCTTCAAAGAGTCTCCTTCCAAAGGGAAAGATCTTGAAAGATGACATTGATCCTTCTCCTAAAATGTATCTCCCTCATGAAGACATTTTGTTCCAAGAGAAGGATACTTTACCCTACTTTCCTTCCCACCCTTTCCTTCCAGGAATCAAGCTTTATTGAGTCATGATTATTCTTCTCCTAAAGTGTACTTTATTCATAGAGATGTTCCTTCCTTCAATAACTCCTATTTGGGATGAACTCTTAGATAAGGATACTGATTACTCTCTCCCCTATGAAGAAATTTTGAGTCATGATTATTCCTCTCCTAAAGTGCACTCTATTCATCCAGATATTCCTTCCTTCAATGATTCTCTTATTTGGGATGAGCCCTTGGACAATGACACTAATTATTCTCTACCTCATGAAAAAACATTTATGAAAAAGATGATATGATGGTTGACATTTCTTCTACTCCCTCTAGAGATGAAATATTCATATATGATGATGATCCTTCTCCTAAGGCATACCCCCTTTATGAGGATACCTTGAAAGAGGAGGATAATCTCATTACTAATTTCCTAATGCTAGTGATGAATCCATGAATAGTAAAGAGCTTGATCAAGTCAATGTTATTGTTCATGATCAACCTATGGTTTCCAACAAGCCTATGATAAATGTAAAAGGATGTACTCAATAAAATTCATTCCAAACACCTAACAAACCAGTGGCTACTGTTAAGGGTTATCCTCAACATTCCTCTCCAAATTTCACTACACCTATGATTACGGTTAAAGGATATAATCAACAAAGTTCTTTTCAAACTCTGAATAAGCCAATTATGACAGTGAAAGGAAAATCTAGGAGTCCTTTGGAGCTCATTAAGAATTATCATGCGGTGGCTCACACCTATCATACAAGAAATAATCCTCAACCTAATAATTCAGTTGTTCCTACTTCCACCACCCCATGTTAGGCTTGAGATCATATTACTGGGGGGGGGGGGGGGGGGTGAATTGGTAATCTACCAAATAAACCAACTTTACTATCACTTAAACGTTAATCACCATTCACAAGATTAACCTTAATAGAAACAAATAAAAATCATAAACATCCAATCTCAACCAAAAATTTGACACACATATTTATCTCATGGAAACCCAAATAGAGAAAAAACTATGGTGGGGATTAGTACCCACTAAAATAATGTAGTCTTCTAAAGTATGCCCTGTGAGGAGATTGACCCTGTTAGGAGTTTACAATAGCACTGTTAGGTGCTACCTGGTTAAGGGATTTACCTAAGTCCTATTAGAACCTTTACCTTGTTAAGAGTAGCCTTGTTAGAGGACTGAAAACACAATATAATATTCCACCTTGTTAGAGGACTTACAATAAATATATTTCAGGATCTGCCCTGTTAGGGGATTTCAACTACTATAACTGTTAGGAAAAAACAACAAAAATAATGATCTACATAATAGCACTACCTCTGCTTGATCAGATCCTCTGAAGCACATAATCTCTTCTAAGCATACTTGACTCTTCCCTAGCTTGATTGAAACATGCACCTTACAACACACTTGCTCAACACATGATCAACACACTTTGCATACAACTTCAACCATTATATACTAAACTTTTAAGTCCACCACCTTTATCAAACCCTAAAATTAAGTTACAAAGCATCCTACACAAATCCGATGCACTAAAAAAATAAATTAAATACACAAAACCTTTTTCTAAGATCATTTCATCCTACACAATGATTTACATATCAAATTGAGCCAAAGAGTCAAACACATTTTGACCATACACAAACTTCCTCTAGAATATTCTCCACAAGATAACATCGATCATTGTGATGCCACATCAACACCTCCAATCATGAATACATGCCACCATATTGTAACTCATTCATCGTTAAATACCGTCATATCGATACCGATCACCGATACAAGATTTTCCATCAGTAGCTCAAGAATACAAACACTTAACCTATTGAATAACACTATCTCTGCTCACCGATCACTTATCCTTCCCACCGGTCACTCAACATAGTTGCAATTGGAACTTTAGAATATGAACATTTTTTAACACCATATCCTATGACCATGCCAAAAGATACATCAGAGACTTGACAAGACATTCAAATCATCTATCACCTGCCATTAATTATTCTAGTAGTTGTACTATTATACTCTATTTGATTACAACCCTCACATAAACTTACTAGAATAGTAAAGGTCATGCATTTGACATCCAGAGACATAACTAAGTCTCCCTTAATGATAGAAACCACTAAAACACAATAAAAAAATCATTTATCACAAATATTCTTGACAACATGCTAAGAACATAAAGTCAATAGTTGACATCAATGACAATATAATATCTGATCATCCTATAATTAAATCACTATGTCATCACCAAAACACACTTACCATCGCTGCATTAGATATGCCAACACCCCACTTATCTCCCAATATTGGATAAGAGTATGATTTAACAGAAACATTATGTGCTACTCCTACCAAGATTTCCCTTTGGAAACTTCTTCAAACTTCTCCTACATATAATGAAGCCTTGAAAAAAGATTTAACCACTCTTCCAACTCTAGCACCTAATTAGGAAAAAATCAATTCCTTTTTGGAATGTATGCATGCTACTCCTATCCCAGCTCAAGTTGTGTTTTCAATGGTAATCTTATTCAAAGGAATTTAATTGATAATGGTTCAGGAATTAATCTTTGTAGCATTGACATGTTGCATGAAATCAAGGTTGATATTTCAACTATCAAACTTGATTCTATTCCTATCTATGGCTTTGTCAATGTTGCTAAACAATCCCTGGCTTTTATCACTTTTCCTATTCAGGTAGGTATTGTTATTTTACCCACACCTATTAAT
The DNA here is from genome assembly GCA_018584345.1 of Thuja plicata. Lineage (NCBI taxonomy): Eukaryota > Viridiplantae > Streptophyta > Pinopsida > Cupressales > Cupressaceae > Thuja > Thuja plicata. The sequence continues at coordinate 566,907 of MU226056.1, read as the reverse complement.
GTCACGCCCGATCCTCTTAGCTATAATATTCTCTTTGGGCAACCATGGTTGCATACCATGCAGACTGTTCCTTCAACTCTTCATCACAAATTTAAGTTCATATACAATAACACAATACACACACTTCTTGCTGATGATAGACCTAACAATTTCTTATGAACTAAATCTGACTCTCTTTCTATCCCTAAAACATTTAAATGCAACACATATCCTCCTACAGATACTTCTTCTCCTACAAGTGCCCTTTTAGATGATGATTGGGGGTCATTAGACTTTACGCCATCTTTTGTCTATAAATACACACTTTCTAATGAAAACATGTGATCCTTCTGTTAGTACTCTCAAATTTTGGAGAAATTTGGAGTGACTAAGTAAAAATTTCTCTAAGGCGCAAAATTACTGCCCCTAAAAACATGTAGAGAAGACTTACTTTGAATGCTTGTAAAAATAGACCTGATGTTTTTTAGGAGAAAAAACTTGGAGAGTGGGTTCAAAACCATTCATTAAGCAAGTATAGTGGGTCTCAGCCCTCAAAATTTAGTTTTGATGTGTTTTGGAGATAACCATTTGGAGTTGTTTACCTAAATCTGCATTTTGCACATTTCCTGATTTTATCAAATGACCTATTTTGCAGACTTGTATCTTTTGACGGATTAAGAATCATGACATAAGGATTATTTTGAGGTGTTTTAGGCATGAGAGAGAATATCCATTTCCATTTTTAGATCCCTATGAGTGCAAATGATAAGTTTTCCAAAGCATTTCTGTTTGCAATTTATTCTGGTTCGTTGAGTGTAATTTGCAAAATTATTGAATGCCCTATTTTGAGTTCCCACAATTTGTACCCGGTTGAATGCCATGTATAATTGAGTGTTCCCATACATTGAAAACATGAAAATGTAACTTCCTGAATATTTTTAGATCGTGATCGATCCATTTGACCACTTTCCCAACTCTTTCCAAATCCAATTTCTGCAATTTTCATTGTGTTTGAGTCCAGAAAGTTTTGACGGATTGACTTTGAAGGATAATGCCAGTTGATAGTTGACCATTTGAGAAATCAAATTGGATTTTCATAATCCATGTGTGAAAGTGGGTCTATATCCAATGTTTCAGACTACAAGGGTCCTATTTGATAGGTTTGAGAAAGTAAAATCTAAAGGTGTTTTATGCAGTTTCCCAGTATGGGCAGAATTAATTTTTAGAGTGGTCATTTTCAGAGGATCATAACTTCATATTAGATTGTGGTTTTGAGATGCCATTTGTTTCCTTTTGATCCTTGCATCTAAGTGTATTATCATGGCCATTGGTGGAGCCTCAAAACATGATTTCCTATTTTTTCAAAGGCGAATCCATTTGCAATTTATGTTGTTTTGACATTTGCGCTTGCACTGTGTTCCAGAATCACCATGTTTGATCAGTTACATCTTGCACATGGGGTTGAATCAGTTGAAACCCTTTTGCATGCATATTTATTGTGTTTTAATGAATCTCTATGATGAGTGTCGGGGTCCCTTGATGCAATCTAGTCAGTTTTTAAGGCCAGTTCCAGAGGCCAGTTGCTGATTTTCAGATCACTTTGCAAAAATATAAAAAGTTGTTTTTATTGGCCACTAGTTCAATGATTTATGGTTTGATTGCACTGAAGGCCCCGTTTAATTTATTTGAAGTGTGATTATTTGAAGATAAGGCTTACAAATAATTTTTCTTTAAGCCTCAATGCAAAATAAGGAGTCACATGCAAAAAATTGTTTGAACATGCTTAAATAGAATGTCAAATGAGCACTACAATGCCAAATGTGGAATCATGGACAAGGTATGTGAAATTTATGATAGAATGCACAATGGAAGATTGCGCATGAAATTTAAAAGGATTTAGAAACCTTAAGCAAATGCAATTGGCATGCACAATGCATAAACATAAAGGAGCTGCACAACATGTAGGGAAGATGAAAAAATCTGCGCAGGCAATAGAAATGGAAGACTAGCGCATGCGCAGTGTCTAAAAATATTGAAAACTTGTAAAATGCCAATGAAAATAGCAAACAAAAAGCATGGAAGCATGCACAAGGCTGTTGTTTCATCTCCAATTGGTGGGGAGGTTTTAACTAAATGCTTGATGAAGTCACTTGAGAGTAAAGGGATTACGCTCAGGCCACGATATTCATTCAAGAGGAAAGAGGTTCGACCAGGAGAATTCTAGAGAATGGATATGCTAACATTCTAAAAACACCATATGAGCTTCCTAATGGACAAATAATAGAAATCAGATTTGAAAGATTCAAGATCCTGATCTTTTGTTCAATCCATCTCTAATTCAGATAATACCTAATATGGATAATTTATATGCTTCTGGACATTCACTCTGGGGATTTCCACAGATGGTCATTTGAAGTATAAAAAAGTGTGATGTGGATATATGCAGGGAACTACTCAATAGTATTCTACTTGTAGGTGGCACAACATCAACGCAACATATGAAGGAACACTTGGAGAGGGACTTGATGGAGGGAGCACCACAAGCAACACGTGTCAAGGTACTTGCAAGTGACAATACAACTGAATGAAGATACAACATGTGGATTGGGGGAAACATTCTTGCATCATTAGGGTCATTTCAGTAGATGTGGCTCTCTAAGTCTGAGTATGAGGAGCATGGAGCATCACGCATTTAGAGAAAATTTCCTTAGGTTAAGAAAAATCAACTATCGTTATCAACTCAAAGAAAATGCTGATTTGACAGGTGTTTAGTGCCTACACTGGAGTTGGAAGATTGCACAAGATGTAAAAGGTTTTAGAATCTTAAAAGGACATAGCCTACACAATGTATGTTTGGAGAGGCTGCACAAGTGTATGGTTTTGAAACTTTTAAACATTTCAAAAACAATGAAAAACATTAAACTTGTTAAATGTTTAATCCCACATTCATGATGTGCTGGAGATATGCAATATTTTTATATGCAAGCACTTTAATGTATTGTGAATGAGAGCTAAGAGGCCCACTGGCGGGTACCTTGGCCAGTGGTATGCATGAGGTGTTGGGCCCCAAATTTAAGTTTCCAAAATCCATATACTTAAAAAAATTGCAAAAGTATTAGTCCCACATTGGTGGGGTGAAGAACTACAATAGTATATAAAACCTAAAATGCTTGCATAACTATTTGAAGAAAGAGCGGAGGCTCTGGGAGTGTGCATACAATAGGTGTGCCTTGGTATGTATGCCAGGCAGTTGGCGATTTCGACAAAAAACCAATTTTGGTGGGGCCCACATAGGTGATAAGGAGGATAAGTGGCAACTTGTCATGCACTCGCAATAGAGAAGAAGGATCAGAAGAAATGCCTACGAGTGCGCGAGATGCTGACACGTGGTAGTTAGTCATGCAGTCACGAAGCAAGAGGGCGGTTGTCATGCAGTCGTGAAGTAGGCAGGCGATCAGGGAGATAACCGGAGAATGCACAACTGACAATTAGTCATGCAGTCACTAAAGTTAGGAGGAGTTAGCAATTAGTGTCGCGAGTGCGTGACATAACTGCTAGTGGTTAGTCGCGCACTCATAGCGGTTATGCAAAGCCAACAAGGAGATGACACATGGCGTAATCTGGTGGCTTGTGCAGCCATAAGAGTTAAAATGAAAAATAAATGTGTAAATGTGCCGGGGAGAAGGATAAAAGTGTAGAATGATGCAACAATTAAATTTACACAAAACATTAGGATTTAATCCTTAAAATTTGCACAAGCACAAGAGTATATGAATTGAAAATATGCTTATTTTCAAAGATGAATGTGTAATTCACAAGGGAGTTTAAAGAAGTTTCAAATGCATGACTGTTGACAAAAGGTTGTTCAAACAACAATGGGGATATTTTCAAAACCAAATCAGATTTTCAGTTTTGAAGGAGGCAGTTGAAGAAGAGATCATATTTTTAGATATTTTTTGGGGGAAAGGATAGGTGCCTGTTGAAGAAAGAATCATGAGTTTCTTTTGATCTATATATTCTGATTTTTTCCTTTTGTAGGGGGTTCCAATTTTAGGTTCCATTTCTAAAAGTTTTCTCTTCAAGTTTGTACAGTTAGTTTGCTCTTAGTTGTAGGTTGTAGAATAATATGTCCTTGTAATAAGTTTCTTTTTATGAACAATAGTAGACCAATTAGTGCCGGTTAACTGCTATTATCATAGAGTTGTCTCCATTTCTATGTATTTAGACTATTTGAATTGAATGTATTCAAGATCTTCAATTCATCTCTGCAAATATCTGTGTGGTTTTGTTGTTTCATCATTGATCTCTTTCCAGGAAAGTGCTAAGTTTCTTTATCTGAACAACAATAGTTTGAAGTGACTGTATTTAGACTTATACAAATTTGAATATTAAGGATATTGGAATTTTTCTACACATTTGTTGTGTTTTTTTTTGATGCATGTTCATGGGTCTCTTCTATGTTGGAATTATATTGGAATGATGTACTAAGAGGGGAGGGGTGAATCAGTACCTCTAAAATATTTTTTGGTTAGCCCATTAACCCTTATTCATCAGTTTGTAAATTATCTTATCTAAATGTTCATCTTTCTTTATGTATATGCAATCATATCATAAGTTCTTTAGTATGTAACCATAAAAGAAACATTCATGAAAATAGATAACACATGACACAAGATATGATATCGTAGAAAAATCCTGTTAGG
>MU226056.1:537697-561584 GCA_018584345.1 Thuja plicata | reverse complement strand
AAAGCTTGCTTGACCCTCAAGTTATGATTTAAAACAAATTAAAACTCTATAAATAGAATTACAATGCTTTATCTGACGTGTAAAACTCAGATCCACTTTTTGTGGGTTCTCTAACTGACTGTCGGTTCTGATGGTCGGTTTTCTTTGCCGTCGGTGTTCCTTTCTTGAACTGTTTGTCGGGTATGCTTTTTCTATGCTATGTTAGTTTTTTTCTCAAAACTTGTATCATTGGTGATGATCTCCATGTTATGTTATTGACCCGTCGGTGATGTCCTGTTCACTTTGTCAGTGCAACACTTGCCAGTGTTTGTCAGTCAATTCCATACTTAGCATTTTTGCGTGACAATTTGATCTGTCAGGTATGCTCACTGTCTTCCATTAATGCTTGTAGTCCGCTGGTAATGCTTGTACCAATGATCTCTGTCAATGTTTTTTACTAAGTGTACTAATGGAAAAATTAATGTCATCAATCTCCCCCTTTGACATTAGTATCAAAAACATGATATGTGCAACATACTGAATGTATTAGTATGTACACCTGTGTATAATCCTTCCTTAGTCATTTGAATGACTCCCCCTATATATATTCCAGTAAGTGTAAGTATATATACATATCCTTATGTACGTTTCTTTTCCCTTTTTTTTTGATATATTGTACATAGCTATCTTTACATATCTGTTCCTCCTGTACATACAATATACATTTCCTTTCTATTCCTCCTTCTTTGATAATAAAGGAAAAGGTACTTACATATTGTCAAAAAGGTGGGAATGTGAGGACTTGATCCCCTCCATCATCTTTTCCCATTTTTCCTTTAGCATTTCTAGAGCCATTTGCTCAAGTGAAATCCTTACATGTATATCATAGATGTTGTCTACTATAGACATCTCAGGGGTTGCAATAAGGTTTCTTGCTTCATAAATATGCTACTGTAGAATAGTAAGATTAGGCAATATGTGTGCCTATAGCTCTGTAATCTCACCTCTTAGTTGTGTTTCAGCATCCCATATCTCTTGCCTTAGCCTATTAGCCTCAATGACCTAGTCATGATGTGCCTTGATACTATCTGCATTTGAGGTTAGGCTTTGTGCACTTGCTGTGACATTAGAATCTATCTCTGCTAATTTGTCACTATTTTCCTTTGTAAACTTTTCAAGTGTGCACATATTTTGAACTAAGCTAATTGCCTCAGCAATCATTGGCTCTAATTGATCAGTTAGTTCAGAGAGCTTTACCTTGTTCAGTGCCACTTCTTGGCTGATTTTATTAATTAACTTGTATTGATATTTATTCTCTACTTGTTCTTCCATAGCTTTTTCTACATCTATATTCTGGTCTGTGATTGTGTCAGTGAGAATAGCTATTTGTTCCTTAACTATAGCATTTTTCTCTAGTTTCACCTTAGGAACAAGTGGTTGTAGTATGTCTCTTGCTTTGTCAAGTGCCATTGTTTCCCTGTGTTCCTGCATCATTTTCTTTTGAATGGCTTTCCTTTGACATAGCACTCCAAACTCTTGAAGTTTATCACTATCCAAAGTAGTAATATCCCAGTTTGGGACTTCTATTACTTCATCCAATGTAACAACCAAGATGTCTTTCTTCATTGCTTTCTTCTTCTTCTTCTTCTTCTTCTTCTTTGGCTGGGTGGCAGATTGATGTACTACCATTTGTAAAGCTTGAGATTGGGTGGATTTGGTAGGTGAGGGTCAAGAAGATGAAGCATCCTTTTGTATCTATTCTGAGTCCACCAGCTAGTTTGGTGAAGATGTCTCCTATTTTGCCTTAGGTCTATCAACATATATATCTTCTTTGAGTTTTGTGCCTTCATCCTGCTTGACTCCTTCACTTTTATCTTTTTCTTCAACCTTTCTCAATGTATCCTCAGTTTTGTTATCTACCTCTTTATTTTGATCATTCGACACTTCTTGCTGGTTGTTGGTTGCATCCTTCATTTATGTATCTGTATCCTTGTGAGTGTTGGATGCATCTTTGTTTTCATCAGTACCCATATCCTTGGGTATATTATCATCTTTCTTAGATGATTTATCCTAGCTTGATTGAATATCAATATCATCTATTAATATATTCATGTTTTTCGGTGTATTGACTGTTGTAGTGTCAATATCTATATCTTGTCTGTCGGTATTGCCCTTTGCAATATTTATGTCTTCATCCTTTTGTACTTCTATTGTAGGGTCTTGTCCTGTAGTGGTATTGACAATGTTTTCTAACCATGATTCATCATTTATATCATCATCTAAGTTACCTTTTATCGTTAACTCTTCTTTGGTCACTTCTTCATCCTCTAAATTGATGTGGACGAGACTTGCTGGTACTTGATTCTCCTTACTGTCTTCAGGCCATTCTTCATCTATAATATCAACCTATTTTTGGCCTGTTATTTGAACTTCTTCACTGTCTAACTCAGCTTGTGAGTTATCTCCCTGAGTGACATTTTCCTTCTCATAATATCTCTCCTTAGCAGGATTGAGTATCTTGCTCCATTTATCATGAGCTTCTTATTCTAGTTCTATAAACTTCTCTTCCAGAAATTTGTAAGCTCTCATTTTGGGTAAGAAATTTTTCTCGTATTTCTCCATTAATTCATTTATTTCTTCCCTTTTTGATTCAGGAGGCATAAGAGAAACAAGTACTCTTTCTCTTATCCTCTTCTCCTCATGTAGTGCAAATGTGAACCTAGAAGATAGTCTAATCAATAGTTCTTGAGGTACATCACGTGTAGTGAACTAAAGTGGGACATAATAGTGTCTGCACATTTTGGCTATAATTGCATCTTCAATTTTATTCTGTTCTACTGAATCCCATCTCAACCATTTCCTAATCTTAGGATGTCCAATAGATGATGCTTCAAAAATGTACTTACATATTTCATCAATGTTTTCAGTAGTTGATGTTGCCTTTGCTGTTTCCTTTGCTTGTTTGATTGTAGTGTCAGGCTCATCCATAGCTGAGTCCTCTAAATCCTCATTTGTCTGAAAAAATTTCCTCCTTTTGATAGGTTTCCTAACTGGTTGTTTTGCCTTTGATGTTTCAGGTTTCATTTTATACACCTTTCCTTTTACCATGGGAGAAGGAGTTGCATCCTTTGTTGTCTGACTCCTTGCTCTTGACTTCTTAGGTGGAGGAGGAGGTGGAAAATTAGACTATTCTTCCTCTGATTCATTCTCTTCTACTGTATCACTGATGGGTAACTGGTCCTCGGTGATCTCCTCCTTACCCTCTTGTTCCTCTTCACCTTCCTTTTCTTCTTCACCATCAGAAGATATATTCAATTTCTTTTTCAAATTCTTCACCATTCTACCTGGCTATTTTACAGCTTTCTTGATAACAAGATCTATTTTAATATTTTTTTTGGCCTCTTCATAGGTGCCAAATCTTGGTTTCTTGTTGTCCACTGGTTCATTTAATAGTTCCTCAATGCACTCCTTGGCTAGTCCTGCCTTGATTTCATATTCTAACCGTGTAAGCCATGACTTCCTAGGTACTACTTCTTGGATGTACATGAAGTCAGTATCTACCATGAAACATATATTCTCTTTGTGTTCCTCTATCAAATTTTCAGGATTCCTTGTTCTGGCTTGCAACATTTCCTTAATGGTTTTAAAATACTCATGCATAACATTATCAAAATCTGTTCCTAGCAATTCTATGAATTCACCTATCTGAATGGTTATGGGTCTGCTTGTGTCCCATACAACTTTTCCTATAGAAGGAAAGTACTCTTCAAAGTAAAAGAATATGCACATTATGAGGGAACCAAACTTACAAGTGTTTGTCCTTGAAGATCTTATTGTGCACATGTTCTCCTCCAGTTGATGTAACAGGATCTCTGCAAGATCCATCTTCTTTCCCTGTTTGATAATCTTGTATGCTGTGCTCATAGTAGTACTTGATATGTTGTTCATTCTACTTGCTTGGAAGATTTTATATCCAACAATACATGCTCCAAACTTTAGCTCTACGTTGGTAATGGTGTTGACCTTTAGTGCTCTTTTATCTAATTTAGCACCAGTCAATTTTTTTGCTTCTACCAGGGATGGGTGCTTGTGAGCTTGTGGTTTATCAGTTGTAGGAAAACTAGTAACCGTGTGAATAAAATCCTTAGTTATTGGTTTTGGCTTATTAAGCCATAAAGTCTTGTTGTGAAATCTACTAAGAACAATCTTTATCCATTCTGTTTTGAAGACCTCAGGGAAATGCAGTGCATTCATGAGTCCCTTTACTTCCATATGTTTATGCTCGTCTTTGAGCTTTCCAGCATCATCACATAGTGCCCTGTAGGCATTATCTAAGTCTAGATCTCCTATTTCTGAGATCTTGCAGTGAATATAGGACCTTATGTCCTCTACTAGTAAAACCCTAGGTGGGATTCTGGAGAATGCTCTGGAATCATCAGGCTATGAAGCAATTTCTGGGTGTAGCTTGAACTTGGGTTCAACACAAGAGCCTCTACTGACAAGCTTAAAAGATTTCACCTTGTTTTCCTTAATCTTCTTAATTCTAGAAGTCGATGCCATCGTGTTGCCAAAATTTAGGGCTTTTCGCAAATGAAACAGTGTGATCGGTGAGTGTGATTACTTACAGATTCTCTGTGATTGCCTGTGAATGTGAATGCTTTTGAGTCAAATTGATTCTTTCTGGGTTGCTCTCTAAATTGCTCTAAAATCGCTCTTCTTTGCTCGAAAATCGCGGGTGCAAAAATAAGTTTACCCGTCGGGCTTTTATAACCTTTTTGTGCCCTAAGTTGTTATTAATGCTCACCAACTCATCGGTATATAAATACTGAGTCTGTCGATAGAGATTTTTATAACATCTTCAGTGTTTGTGCAAAGCGTCGGGGTAGCTAGTAGCTTTGGTGACTTCACTGATGATTTTTGGTAAAGTTGTGAAGACAACTTTTGTTGACTCAAGGTTCACCGATGTCTGTCAGTTTACACTTAGTAACTTGTCATTTGTGTAATGACTGATACATTTCAGTAAGTAGTGCTTAAATTTTCTGTGTGTGTACACCAATGCAAATTGTGCCCAATAACCGAGGGTTGCTTTTGAATAGTTTAGCATATAACAATATATTGCATCTTTATTCATGCTAATATTACAATATGAACTATGTGTAATGGAACTGATGTATAATGTAACTTGACATAATGCAGTTCCATACTTACTTATGCAATCTAGTTGGATGTAGTGATGTCACCAGATCCATTGGATGGGGTGTCACCATTTTCATTGCTTGTTCCAACACCTTCAGTGTTTGTGGATTTTACCCACATCTTGTTTCTCATTCTCTTGATGTCATCAATGGTATTTCCATTGGGATGTGTACTTGTGTCTGTCAATCGGTCTTTGTAATCTTTTATCACATGTCCAACCTTATGACAATGCAAACATGCCATACCTAGATTGGTCCAACCTCTTGACCTTCTGGTCCACTTTCTCATACAGTTGGCAGAAATATGACCGTACCTTCCACATGCTATGCAATTTACCCATGTGTTATAGTCCCAAACATATGAGTTACCTACTCTTGTTGGTTTGTGGCTATTTCCAGTTTCTTTTTGTGTCCAGGCCTTGTTGTTCTTTTTCCAGCACTCTTCATGTGTATGCCCATTCATCTTGTAGGTAGGACAGTACTTGTCCATGTAGGTTTTCCTTTTTGGATTTGTCACTTTGGATCTGCATTCATATGCCTTGTGTCCTTTCTTTTGACATTTATAACAATTACCAATGAAATTAGATTGTGTTTGAGAAATACCTTTCATTTTGCTTCTGCAAATGTTTGTGGTGTGGCCTGGTTTTCCACAATTATTGCATGATAGCTTCTTGGATCTTGGGGTTGTGAAAGCATTCCTTTGATCTGGTTGATTAGAAGATTCACCATTTTTTTTGTACCCTAATCTTGTGTAGTTGTTGACTCTTCTCTGTCCATCAAGAAAATCATCCATCCTTTTGTTTCTTTCTTCAGCCTTTTTGGTCAATTCATTGTGTTGATTCTAGACTTTGATTTCATGCTTCAATTTTTTGTTCTCTTCTCTTAGCTCACCAATGATCCATATTCTTTCAATGAGTTCAATATTTAGTCTGTTTGCCTCTTGACTCATAAGGATAATCTGGTTGGTAACCTCATTGTGATGCTCAGTTAGTCTTTGAATCTCTGATTCTTTCTCTTGCAGCTTCTCTGTTATTTTCCTCCTGTCATCAATGGCTAGTGTTCTTTCATTCTCATCTTTTCTTGCATCATTCATGACATCAATCATTTTCATCATTCGAGTCTCTTGACCGATTTGCAACATCTTGATTTGCTCTGTCAGATGTAGATTGACCTCTTGTAGACTTGCGATTTCTTCTACTGATGCGTCTGAAGCTTTGCTTGATGTTGATGATTCAGCTGTATCAAAGTAATCTTGTATTTCTAATTCTTTGTAGTCCTTCTCATTCAGCCTGGTTTCCATAATATTTCTTTCATCAAGAAGTTTTCTTAAGTTGATTCTCGCCTCTTTATATTGCTCATAGTTAATCTGCATCTGCAATTACTCATTCTCAATAGTCTTGTCAAGTCTGTACTTTTCCATTGCTCTGATCTTTTCTCTTAAGTATTTAAGCTTTTCAAGAAAGAGACTTAGCTCTAATACCAATTATTGGAATTATATTGGAATGATGTACTGAGAGGGGAGGGGTGAATCAGTACCTCTAAAATATTTCTTGGTTAGCCCATTAACCCTTAATCATCAGTATGTAAATTATCTGATCTAACTGTTCATCTATCTTTATGTATATGCAATCATATCATAAGTTCTTTAGTATGTAACCATAAAAGAAACATTCATGAAAATAGATAACACATGACACAAGATATGATATCGCAGAAGAATCCTGTTAGGAAGTAAAAACTGCGGTGGGGATTGTTACCCACAAGACTTCACTATCTACAGATAAGAAGGGGCCGATTAAGGCTTACAATTGGTCACTTCTGATGACCTACCCTATTAGGAGTATTACAATGGAGACCTGTTAAGATCTACTTCATTTGAAGCTTTAGCAACACTATTAAGTGTGCACTCTATTAAGAGATTTGTAAAGAACGGTTAAGTCCACCTTCTACAAAAGGATTTTAGATGTGATGCACTTATTAGAATGCAACTACATAAGTCTTTGATATGATAATGTATGAAATCTCCAATTACTAATAATAGATCCAATAAAGCTTCCTATGTATGAGTAATCATCTTTCCATGATTGAATAATACCTTTGTCTATACATCGGTAGCCTCTGTGTGTTCTTGATAGCTGATGTGATTTGTTTCTAAACTTTGCATTATTCTACCTTTTTCTCCTTAGATTCTCTTCGTGGCTATCAACAACAATGAATTCATAATTAATTAAATATCTATTTATACTAGATTTTAGCTCTATTCTTGATTCACGCTTTTGCAAGTTAACTCTAGATCCAAGGTTTACAACTTGACCTTGATCTTTAGTTAGATATGTTTTAGATCTGTTAGGATGATTTAAAACATTTACATAAAGCTTGCTTGACCCTCAAGTTATGATTTAAAAAAAATTAAAACTCTATAAGTAGAATTACAATGCTTTATCTAACGTGTAAAATTCAGATCCACTTTTTACGGGTTCTCTAACTGACTATTGGTTCTGACGGTCAATTTTATTTGCCGTCGGTGTTCCTTTCTTAAACTATTCGTCAGGTATGCTTTTTCTGTGCTCTGTTGGTTTTGTTCTCAAAACTTGTATCATCGGTGATGATCTCCATGTTATGTTATTGACCTGTCGGTGATGTCCTGTTCACTTCATCGGTGCAACACTTGCCAGTGTTCGTCGGTTAATTCCATACTTAGCATTTTCGTGTGACACTTTGATCTATTGGGTATGCTCACTGTCTGTCGGTAATGCTTGTAGTCCACTGGTAATGCTTGTATTGATGATCTCTGTCAATATTTTTCACTAAGTGTACTAATGGAAAAATTAATGTCATCATTCTAAGGAAAGAGTTAAATTCTGAGAGCAAGTATTTGTGAGCTTGAATAAAAGAATTGGATTCATAAGTAGAACTTTGTGATGATATAAGTAAATTTGTTGGTGCAAGGCAGTAACATATTGAAAGCTGGCTGGTTGAGATTTTTGTTCATATGGATTTTATCATAGATGTATGTTTGACTCTGTAAACCCAATGCAAGGCACTAATATGTATAAGTGTAGAAGTACTTTCAGAAATATCTCAAATCATTACAAATCCCTTTAAATTCATGTTTATTTAAGTGAAGATAAGTTATCTAGTTCTCAGCACACTTAATGCATGTGGGAGCTTGCATAAGATTCGTAGAATTTTAAATGTCCATTACCTACAAGTCTAAGAACTATCCACAGTTGTGTGTCTCCATAATGTTGTATAGCAAGAGATTTGTTACATGTGCAGATTCATGTTATTAGGAACACCCTCCTAAGTGTTCGGAACTCAAAGTGAAGAAGGTCATAGGACCTTGTTAACATTGGATTTTCCTATCCTTAGTCTATTGATAATGCAGACTTTGTGAATTAGATGAAGATCCCTAGGTTTAATTCCCACTTTCTCTTTTAAGATTGAGGCTTGGAAGAAAAATAACTAACATAAATGGTGACTCTACTAGGGAATGAAGTGTTAAATAAAAACACACTATCCTAGAATCTCTGGTTTTGAAAGAAAGAGTCAAGGTCTTAGAGTCTTAAATTTATTTCAGATCTGTGTAAGGATAGCTTGGAAGTGATCTTATTGCAGTAATTATAAAGAAGATCATGTGGCTTTGTTGGTTGGAGAAAACCCAAAAATAAAATATATGTGTCAAATGGCTTCATCTGTTTGAAAATTTTCCTCTGCAAGGAGGTGGGGACTCTATATGAAAATAACCCGATGAAGCTATAAAGAAGGCTCTAGATCTACCAAGTTTCCCGTCAAAGAGAAATAAGCAGCAGCTACCATTTTACATCCAGGTAATCCTCATGTTTTCATGTGAAAGAAAAGTTCCTTATAAGGTGAATAAGCCACTAAAGAAAGGAAAATAGTTGTGAAGCTTGTCATACTTCTTGGTTTAAATTTTAGTCATGAAAATGAGAAGTATGTTATTGTTATTAGAAGTCAGTGATTGCATGGTTGGATAGAATTTTGGTGAAAGGATGAGATGTATTGCTAAGTGAATGGTTCAATAGAGATTCCAAATTTAATGGATCTGGATGTGTTTCTTAGATCTGTAAACAATATGCCAGATCTTGAAGAAATTAATAGGGATAATGCATTGTTAAAAGAAATCCTCCAAAAGGAAGCCATATTGTTTTTAAGAACACTAATAGGAGAGAGGAAGGAAGAATCAATGTATTTGTTTTATAAAAGGGTTTGTAATGCCTTTGATGAGATTCTAGTGGATGTTGAATTTGAAGGATCAGGGTGTATTGATTTGTTTCTAGAGCTTTGTGTTCCTGAATCAGTTAGTTGGTCTGCATCTTTTAGAGAAGAGGGCACTAAGTGTGCTAGAAAATAGATAGATTCAATTAAAAAATCTGAATCTAGTTATGTAGATGATGTTGAATCTGATTATGCTAGTGATGTTGAATGTAGTTATGCTAATGATAGTGATTAGGATGCTAACAATGAAGTCAATGAACAACAAGATGATGAATATGAATTTATAGTTGGAAATGTTTCCATTCAACCTATAGATTTTTCTTCTTCTTAGCATAATGATAATGTAGTTTTCTTTTCTCTATTTAAAGAGAAGTTGTATGAACATCAAGAGGATGATTATGATGCAGACGTAAGTTGCTGTGATGATTCTTTTGCACAAAATGATATTAGTCAAGAAGTTGTAGTCATTGTTTCCAACGAGGAAAATATTTGCAACATTGAGCAAGAGACCAAAGAAGGTGAAAATGAAGTTCAATGCCCATTAAGCAGTGAAAAAATATCAGAACTCTTAGTTGCTGATTTTCAGAGGTATGCATCTAAGGTGGACTCTACTTTGTAGTACCCAGTTGATATATGTTTTTATGAGGATGATATGCTGATGGGTGTGAAGTATGATATATATTCTGATTTTTATTTTCCTACCCTTGAGTCAAATAATGTGCAAGATTAGAGTGCACATAAGTGTGAACATTTTTCTGAAGTTGTATATGATGAGTATGAAGACTCATACACTGATGTAAGTTTTGACTCGGGTGGACTCAACATGAAAGAATTTGATGTTGACCTTTCTTTTGAAAAAAGTGATAAATCTGAATGTGTTTTCTCAGACTTACAAGTGATAAGTGAGCCATTGTTTTACAATACATTCTCATGTTTGGAAGATGCTGATAGAGGTTGTGATCAACAAGTTGTTTCCAATTTTATGCAGCTAAGTTTTTATTTGGATGTGTTGCATGCTAGTTTGCAAGTTGCTGTTATAAATGAGATTTATTTTTTGGTGCAAACTAGTATGCAGAATGCATCTGATGTTTCCAGCCATGCGAAAGAATTGAATTTTTTCTCTTTTCAACCTGTTGGCAGTAGTGAAGGGTGTGAAAATTTGGTGTCACACAAGGATCAACATTCTCAGCAGTCTGATGACTTTATGTTGCCAGTTGGCGGTGAGTATGTTGATTTTATTTTGTATGATATGCTGAAAACATATGGCAACATTTATGGTCATGCAGTTGGAAATAGTGATGAGCACTGTCAATACCTTGGTGATTTGAGGCACCTAATAACAGTGAGACTATTGATTTTTGTTTATATGATATGCTAATAAAAAATTGTAGCATGATTAATCAGACATATGACATTGGTGATTTCTATTTACCTTTGGTACATGGAAATCAAAATTAGATATTTGACAGAGGTAAATGATGATTTCAGTTTTATGGTTGTGGGCCATTTGTAAATAATGTGCATGTTGTATAGTTTCTTTGTTTTCAGTTGTGTGGTGTTTGGTTTTGAATAAGGAGCCTGGTTTTGAAGTCAAGAGAGAAGAAAAGTCTGATTTATTTTGAATGTTCTACTATACCAAGAGATTCTAGATCCTCTGCATGCCCACATGGGGCACACATCCCTAGATAGAGCCACTGTTAGTACTCTCAAATTTTGGAGAAATTTGGAGTGACTAAGTAAAACTTTCTCTAAGGCACAAAATTATTGCCCCTAAAAACTTGCGGAGAAGGCTTACTTTGAATGCTTGTAAAAAGAGACCTGATGTTTTTTTAGGAGAAACCACTTGGAGAGTGGGTTAAAAACCATTCATTAAGCAAGTATAGTGGGTCTAAGCCCTTAGAATTTAGTTTTGATGTGTTTTGGAGATAGCCATTTGGAGTTGTTTACCTAAATCTGCATTTTGCACATTTCCAGATTTTATCAAATGACCTATTTGACAGACATGTATCTTTGGCTAGATTATGAATCATGACATAAGGATTATTATGAGGTGTTTTAGGCATGAGAGAGAATATCCATTTCTATTTTTAGATCCTTGTGAGTGCAAATGATAAGTTTTCCAAAGCATTTCTGTTTGCGATTTATTCTGGTTCGCTGAGTATAATTTGGAGAATTACTGAATGCCCTATTTTGAGTTTCCACAATTTTTACCCAGTTGAATGCCATGTATAATTGAGTGTTCCCTTGCATTGAAAACATGAAAATGTACCTTCCTAAATATTTTTAGATCATGATCGATCCATTTGACCACTTTGCCCAACTCTTTCCAAATCCAATTTCTACAATTTTCATTGTGTTTGATTCCAGAAAGTTTTGAAGGACTAAATTTGAAGGATAAATCCAGTTGACCTGTCAACCATCAGAGAAATACAGTTGCAGTTTCATAATCTATGTGTGAAATTTATTCTATATACAATGTTTCAGACCGCAAGGGTCCCATTTGATAGGTTTGAGAAAGTCAAATGTAAAGGTGTTTTATGCAATTTCCCAGTATGGGCATAATTGATTTTTAGAGTGGTCATTTTCAGAGGATCATAACTTCATATCAGATTGTGGTTTTGAGATGCCAATTGTTTTCTTGTGCTCCTTGTATCTAATTTTATTACCATGGCCAATGGTGGATCCTCAAAACATGATTTCCTATTTTTTCAAAGGCTAATCCATTTGCAATTTATGCTATTTTGACATTTGCACTTGCACTGTGTTCCAGAATCACCATGTTTGATCAGTTACATCTTGCACATGGGGTTGAATCAGTTGAAACCATTTTTCATGCATACTTATTGTGTTTGAATGAATCTCTATGATGAGTGTTAGGGTCCCTTGATGCAATTCAATCAGTTTTTAAGGCCAGTTCCAGAGGCTAGTTTATGTTATTGATATCACTTTGCAAAAATAAAGAAAGTTGTTTTTATTGGACACCAGTTCAATGAATTATGGTTTGATTGCATTGAAGTCCCCGTTTAAGTTATTAGAAGAGTGAGTATCTGAAGATAAGGCTTACAAATAATTGTGCTTTAAGCCTCAATGCAAAATAAGGAGTCACATGCAAATAACTGTTTGAACATGCTTAAATAGAATGTCAAATGAGCACTGCAATGCCAAATGTGGAATCGTGGACAAGGTATGTGAACTTTATGACATAATTCACAATGGAAGATTGCACATGAAATGTAAAAGGCTTCAAAAACCTTAAGCAAATGCAATTGACATGCACAATGCATAAACATAAAGGAGCTGCGTAACATGTAGGGAAGATGAAATAATCTGCACAGAGAATAGAAATGGAAGACCAGTGCATGGCTAGTGTCTAAAAAACATTTAAAACTTGTAAAATTTCAGTGAAAATAGAAAACAACAAGCATGGAAGCCTAGGCAAGGCTGTTATGTCATCTCTGATTGGTGGGGAGGTTTTAACTGAATGCTTGATGAAGTCACTAGAGAGTAAAGGGATTATGCTCAGGCCACGATATTCATTCAAGAGGAAAGAGGTTCGACCAAGAGAATTCTAGAGAATGGATATGCTAACATTCCAACAACACCATATGAGCTTCTTGATGGAAAAATAATAGAAATCAAAGCTGAAAGATTCAAGATCCCCGATCTTTTGTTCAATCCATCTCTAATTTAGATAATACCTAATGTGGATAAATTAGATGCTTTTGGACATTCACTCCAGGGATTTCCACAGATGGTTATTGAAAGTATAAACAAGTGCAACGTGGATATACACAGGGAACTATTCAAGAGTAGAGGAAAGAGGTTTGACCAAGAGAATTCTAGAGAATGGATATGCTAACATTCCAACAACACCATATGAGCTTCCTGACGGAAAAATTATAGAAATCAGAGCTGACAGATTCAAGATCCCTCATCTTTTGTTTAATCCATCTCTAATTCAGATAATACCTAATGTGGATAAATTAGATGCTTCTAGACATTCACTCCGGGGATTTCCATAGATGGTTATTGAAAGTATAAACAAGTGCAACGTGGATATACACAGGGAACTGTTCAAGAGTATTCTACTTACAAGTGGCACAACATCAACTTAACAAATGAAGGAACGCTTGAAGGACTTGATGAAGGAAGCACCATAAGAAACACATGTCAAGGTACTTGCAAGTGGCAATACAACTGAATGAAGATACAACATGTGGATTGGGGGCATCATTCTTGCATCATTAGGGTCATTTCAGAAGATGTGGTTGTCCAAGTCTGAGTATAATGAGCATGGAGCATCGTACATTCAGAGAAAATGTCCTTAGGTTAAGGAAAATCAACTATTGTTATAACTCAAAGAAAATGCTAATTTGGCAGGTGTTTAGCGCCTGCACTGGAGTTGGAAGATTTTGCAAAATGTAAAATATTTTAGAAGCTTAAAAGGACATAGCCTGCGCAATGTATTTTTGGAGAGGCTGCGCAAGTGTATGGTTTTGAAACTTTTTAACATTTCAAAAACAATGCAAAACATTAAACTTGTTAAATGTTTAATCCCACATTCATGATGCGCTAGAGATATGCAATATTTTTATATGGAAGCACTTTGATGTATTGTGAATGAGAGCTAAGAAGCCCACTGGCGAGCCCCTTGGCTAGTGGTATGCATGAGGTGTTGGGCCCCAAATTTTGGGTGCCAGAATCCATATACTTTAAAAACTTGCAAAAGTATTAGTCCCACATTGGTGGGGTGAAGAACTAGAATAGTCTTTAAAACCTAAATCACTTGCATAATAGTTTGAAAAAAGAGTAGAGGCTCTGGGAACATGCATGTAGGAGGTGTGCCTCGATATGCATGCTAGGTA
This sequence comes from Thuja plicata, assembly GCA_018584345.1. Classification (NCBI taxonomy): domain Eukaryota; kingdom Viridiplantae; phylum Streptophyta; class Pinopsida; order Cupressales; family Cupressaceae; genus Thuja; species Thuja plicata. The sequence continues at coordinate 547,306 of MU226056.1, read as the reverse complement.
GTTGGAAAATTTGACAACAAACCAATTTTGGTAGGGCCTGCGTATGTGACAAGCAGGACAGGTGGTGACTTGTTGCGCACTCGTGATAGAGAAAAAGGATAAGAGGAAATGACCATGAGTGTGCGAGATGTTGACACATGGAAGTTAGTTGCATAGTCATGAAGTAGGAGGGTAGTTGTCATGCACTCACAAAGCAAGTAGGCGGTCAGGGAGATAACCAGTGAATGTGCGAGTGGTGGTTAGTCGTGCAACGACAACAGTTAGGAGGAGTTAGCAGTGAGTGTCGTGAGTGCGCGACATAACTGCTAGTGGTTAGTCATGCACTCGTAGCATTTATGTAGAGCCAACAAGTAGATGACACATGGCATAATTTTTTGGCTTGTGCAGATATAAGAGTTAAAATGAAAAATAAATGTGTAAATGTGCAGGGGAGAAGGATAAAAGTGTAGAATGATACAATAATTAAATTTACACAAAACATTAGGATTTAATCCTTAAAATTTGCACAAGCACAAGAGTATATGAATTGAAAATATGCTTATTTTCAAAGATGAATGTGTAATTCACGGGGGATTTTAAAGAAGTTTCAAATGCATGACTGTTGACAGAAGGTTGTTCAAACAACAATGGGGATATTTTCAAAACCAAATCAGATTTTCAGTTTTGAAGGAGGCAGTTGAAGAAGAGATCATATTTTCAGATATTTTTTGGGGGAAAGGATAGGTGCTTGTTGATGAAAGAATCAGGAGTTTCTGATCATATATTCTAATTTCTTCCTTTTGTAGGGGGTTCCAATTTTAGGCTCCATTTCTGAAAGTTTTCTCTTCCAGTCTGTATAGTTAGTTTGCTCTTAGTTGTAGGTTGCAGATGTAGTCTGTCCTTGTAATAAGTTTCCTTTTATGAACAATGGTAGACCAATTAGTGCAGGTTAACTGCTGTTATTAGAGAGTTGTCTCCATTTCTGTGCATTTAGACTATTTGAATTGAATGTATTCAGGATCTTCAATTCATCTCTAAAAATAGCTGTGTGGTTGTGTTGTTTCAACATTGATCTCTTTCCAGGAAAGAGCTAAGTTTCTTTTTCTGAACAACAATAGTCTCAAGTGACTATATTCAGACTTATAAAAATTTGAATATTAAGGATATTGGAATTTGTCTACACATTTGTTGTGTGTTTTGTGATGCATGTTCATGGGTATCATCTAAGGCAAGATTTAAATTATGAGAGAAAATATTTGTGAGCTTGAATACAAGAATTGGATTCATAAGTAGAACTTTGTGATGATATAAGTAGGTTTGTTGGTGCAAGGCAGTACTAAATTGAAAGCTGGTTGGTTGAGATTTTTGTTCATATGGATTTTATCACAGATGTATGTTTGAATCTGTAAACCCAATGCAAGACACTGATCTATATGAGTGTAGAAGTACTTTCAGAAATATCTCAAATCATTACAAATCCATTTAAAATCATGTTTATTTATGTGAAGATAAGTTATCTAGTTCTTAGCACACTTAATGCATGTGGGAGCTTGCATAAGATTCGTAGAGTTTTAAATGTCCATTACCTACAAGTCTGAGAACTATCCACAGTTGTGTGTCTGCATAGTGTTATGTAGTAAGAGGTTTATTATATGTGCAGATTCATGTTATTAGGAACACCCTCCTGAGTGTGTGGAACTTGAAGTGAATAAGGTCATAGGACCTTGTTAACATTGTCTTTTCATGTCCTCAATCCATTGATAATGTAGAATTTGTGAATTAGGTGAAGATCCCTAGGTATAATTCCCATTTTCTCTTTTAGGATTGATGGTTGCAAGAAAAAGAACTAACACCTTCAAGGAACCTAGTGTGTCTCTATTTCAACCTGATTGTTAATATAATTCAACTCATATTTTAAAAAATGGATTAGGATGTTGTGAGGCCTCACCCCGACCCATCATAGCTTAGTTGATACACTTATTTTGATACATTGTGATTCGATATTTTGGGACATTATATCTGATGGACTAGACATTAGTAGTATTATTTATGTCATGTGATGATTACTTCTGTATACTTGGTCGATGATGTTTATGATGCTTTAGGTATACACATGCATTATGATGATTATTTTAGTATTTTAATGCAATGGGAAAATATGTTATGTGATTTTGGTTATGCAATCGGTTATAGTTATCAGGTACAGAAATGAGAAAAGGTTATTAAGTGAAAATGTAGAATGTTTAGTCAATTAATTATGTAATTTGATATAATCACATATACATATACATATACATATACATATATACATACATACATACATACATACATACATACATACATACATACATATATACATACACACATATATATGTGTGTGTGTGTGTGTGTGTGTGTGTTTATTGAGCTACTGATGTTTAATTTAGTGTACAGGAAAAGTACCATGGAAATTATCAGAGAATCAGTAACCAACCCTATATACAAACTGTAAAGCCAAGGTTGAATCTAATAAAGAGATTCAAACCTCGTTGTTAAGTGATTTTATTTGTGACCATAAATTGTATGTATGTATTAGGTGTTTTATTTTCTGTACAATTAGTGACATGTCAATGCCTATGTACAAACTGTAAAGCCAAGGTTGAATCTAATAAAGAGATTCAAACCTAGTTGTTAAGTGATTTTATTTGTGACTGTAAATTGTATGTATGTATTAGGTGTTTTATTTTCTGTATAATTAGTGACATGTCAATGTTGTGTTATGTTATTTTACAATGTCACTTGACACTTGTTATGTGTTTATGTGATGACATGTATACTAAGGTTGGCAACATAACCTAATTAAATTGTTTAAAATTAAATTTTATTCTAGTCACTTCTAGAGGCCAAAAGGAGGTCCTAAGGGTCAATTTTAGGAAAATCCAAGTACCTTAGTGATAGGGGTATGGGTTCGGAACATTTATAACACTTCTAGAACCCACTAGTGGCCTTGGTGACCCTCTTAATAACCCATTACTCAAATGTTACAAAAATGGAGTGAGTCTTGACCTTTTACCCAAACCCACACTCCTTTCCAATCTTGCATTTATGATAGGGGACATAGGACAGCCAAAGGACTTAGGAGTCAATTCTAAAATTAATGTTGTTGGGAGGGTAGGATTTGGAGACCTTTTTAGAGGTCCTTTGTGGAGTTAGAGGGTGTTCACCCACTCTCTACTTTTAGAGACATTAGAGTTTTGGATTGAAGGAAGCAAAAAGGGATTGGGCTCTTCTCAAACATCATTTTTTCATAACACTTGTAAAGGTTGGTCTCCACCATTGCTATGTAAGCTTTCTTATTTTGTTGCAATTAGAGTAGTATGTATTTCATTATCTTGTATATGTGTTTTATGTGTTTTGTGTTATTGTGATGTAAGGGAATGTGATTTTGGTTTGATTTAATGCTTATGGTTTTATTCTTGTTTGAATGAGGGAGTTTTGTGAAGGGTGTAATGACATTACTCACCCTTGGATAGGGAAGAAGTGGCCATGTATGGTGGAAGGGGTTAGTTCAATTCCATGGAAGTGTAGAGTCTCTTCTCATGGAGAGAAGAGGGAAAAGATGCAAGGTGTATGAACCCTTGCATGCCAATGAAGGTTATTGATCTTGATTTAGGGGTGATAAGGAGGAGAATTTATAGAAGGGTGTATGTGGATTATAGCCTTGGAAAGACATGGTTTTGTATGTATTTCATTGGAAATCTCCTACATGGAAATCCACCTTCACCCCTTGTTATGGGTTCAAGGTGAATCCTATTGTGCAAGCCTTGGGTGGGTGTTTGCTTCTTGTATTTTGTATTGTGAAAATGGTGTTGATGTCACCAATTGGTTACTGATTCTCCTAGCTCGGGGGTGGTCTCCTTGAGACCTAGGATGGGAGGTGAGCTCTCCATGGTTAGTTTCATGTTGTCTTTTGCAGATTTGGGGAAGAACCTTGTGTTGGAGCCATTTGGAATTGGAGCTTGGATGGTGTTCTTGTTGCCTTGATATTAGAGACTTCTCCATTGTAGTATCTTTTCTTGTATTGTGCCTTCATATTGAAGGTGAAGTTTGTAATGGAATGGATTATATTTTGTAGTCTTCAATGTTGTAAATGAAGATGAAACCATTTTTTAAAATGAAAAAAATCATGTGCTCAAGTTTAGATGAATTGCAAGTTATTTCTTGTTTTTTTTAAAAATTTGGTCTTGCATAATTTCAATTTAATATGTTCTTTCTCCTCCCTTGAAATCTAGATTTCTATCACAATATGATCCAACACTTTACCTTGAATTCAATATTGCAATTTCAAATCTTTGGAGTAAAACATATTAACAATGGTTTAATAATCAAATGTGGACACTAATTAACAACTACCTATTATCAATACTCTATAAATAATTCTCTTAGTATAATGCATCAATAGAATATATATTGCATACATTTAACATAAAAAAAAAACAAATATATGAATGAAATGCATTGTTAGAGGAGATGAAAAAAAAAACACTTTCCAGATTTTTGAGAGCCAAAATGCTCTCTGGAAAATGTATGGACAAAGGATTTAATTCCCTTTACCACAGAGAATATTCCCTCTAGGATACCTCTGTTTAATAGTGGGTTAGGATAATAAACCTCTCTATTAACTTTGGCTAATGTGAACCCTCTTATTAAAATAGTAACTCCATTATCATTATGTTATAAATTAATAATGGAAGGGAAATAAAATAATTAAATATTAAAATATGCACCTTTTTGATAGTGAGCCCCACACCCCTCTTTTCCCTTACCTCTTTGGCGCATGTATTGATGGTCTTAGTTTAAAAAAAAAAATGATGAAAACTTAAATGACATGCTTACCTTGCTAGTGGTTGGGTGCCATTCTCCTTGGGCCATGGGCCACCCACTATGACATGGCTGCACATGTGTACCATTCACTCTTCCGTGCATTTACCCTTCTCCTTTGAAAACTTTATTTCCTTGGCAAATTCAAAATTCTCCCAAGTTGCAGCCTTGTCTTGTCACATCACTCCTCCCACTTGGCACGTGGGCCAAGGGAAAGGAGAGGGTGATGGGATAGGGGTAGGATGGTTAGTGGGTAGATTAGTAGGTAGTTTCATAGGTGGGTTAGTAGGAATTAAGTTAGTTTAAGCTTTGGTTTAATAGATTTACTTTTATTACTTCATTTTTAAATAGTGTAGTTTTGTTAATAAATTAATAGATTTACCTTTATTTATTTATTTTGTGTAGTTTGTTAATAAATTAATAGAGTTACTTTTCTATTTTGTGTAGTTTTGTTAATAGATTTGTTTGTTTTATTTAAACTGTGTAGTCTTGTTAATAAGTTAATAGATCTATTCTTTTAAATTGCCTAGTTAGTTTAATAGTTTCATAACTCACGTCATTAATTGAAATTGTTTAGTCTATTAAAGTAATAGATTTACTCGGTTAATTTAATTTGTATAGTTTAGATTTATTATTTGATTTTACTTCAATAATGATTATTACTATTATGTGCTTTCATGCAATTGATTAAGAGGGTAAATTCTGAACAAAGATGTATTAATGGGCTAGGTTGATATGTTAAATTAAGTGTTCCTTTCGAATCATGGGATAGTTCTCTTTGTAATTAATTAATTGCTTATTATTAAAAATGTGTGAACAAATGAAGTTTATAATTTAATTATTATTGATATATCATTTAAATGCATCCCTTTCGCAATGTAATTGGATAAGATTATAGTAATGGTGAGAACCTTATTATATCGGGGATGTTTAAGGGTTGTAATGACATTGAATATGATTAATAAATTGGATTGCTAGGTCAACCATTAATGGAGTTAGTATACCCCTGTGTCCCTATAGTACTAAACCGTAGGATCTCTTATCATCTATCGAGTTGGAATACCGACTCTGCCTTTGTTGATAACCTCAACTCAATCTATGACTAGACCTTTCAGCTCAAAAATTAACTTCACCATGTTGTCACCTTTCCTCAATGCTTACAATATTATTGTGTCATCATAGTTGTAGTGGAGCCTTGCGAGCTAGTGGAAATTAGACAAGATGTCAGTTGGGAGGTAGAGTTAGCCTTAGGAGTCAGGGTGTCAGTAAGTTTCATGGTCTGAAATTGTCAGATTCAGATTGGGGACATATCCACGATGTCCGATCTACGCATTACCCCTCTAGGTTCATATGATGTTGTCCTTGGCATAGATTGGATTTATGCCCACAACGCCAAGATGGATTATTGAGAGAAGAGGATAGAATGTGTGGATGAGAAAGGTATTCCTAGGGTGATCTCCAGAGTGCAGAGACCCTTATCTCTTCGCATTATTTCCACTATGCAACTTAGGCAGTGCGTGCGAAAGGGATGTTAGCTATTTTCTATCACCATTAGTGATAGAGAGGAGGATTTAGAGAGGGATCCATCCCTTGATGATTTTACTATCCTATAGGAGTTTGCAGATGTATTTCCTTCAGAGCTCCCTGGTATTCCTCCACCTAGAGTAGTGGATTTTCACATAGACCTTGTGCTAGGAGCCGAACCAGTATTGAGAGCACCATATAAGATGACTACCCATGAGCTTAATGAGCTCAAGATTTAGTTGGAGGAGCTCTTGGAGAAAGGGCATATTCAACCTAGCGTGTCACCTTGGGGTGCACCAGTGATCTTCATGAAGAAGAAGGATGGATCACTTAGGTTGTGCATTGATTATCGACAGTTGAACAAAGTAACTATTAAGAACCGATACCCACTTCCTAGGATTGATGACCTCTTTGATCAGTTGCAGGGTGCTCAAGTGTTCTCAAAGATTGATCTAAATTCAGGTTATCATAAGTTGAGGATTGTGGAGAGTGATATCCACAAGACTGCATTTCGTACGAGGTATGGTCACTACGAGTTCACCATGGTACCATTTGGCCTCATGAATGCTCCAAAGGTTTTCATGAGCCTCATGAATGGAGTATTTTGCACCTTCTTGGATAATTTTGTGGTTGTGTTCCTAGATGATATTTTGATATATTCTCGTAATGAGGAGCATGAGGAGAACTCGAGGTAGGTTTTGCAGAGGTTGAGAGAGAACCAGTTGTTTGGTAGCTTGTCGAAGTGTGCATTCTTCTGACCTGAGGTACATTACTTGGGCCGTGTTATATCTAGTGATGGGATCTCCGTAGATCCATCAAAGATTTGAGCCATTATAGATTGGCCAACACCCACCAGTGTCACTGAGGTGAGGAGTTTTATGGGGTTAGCAGGATATTATAGACACTTTATTGTAAGATTTTCTAGATTGGCACACCCCATCACCTCCCTTCAGAGAAAGGGGAAGTAGTATGAGTGGTCAGGAGCTCAAGAGAGCCCTCATGAGTGCACCGATACTTGCAGTGCCAGACCCAACAACCAATTTTGTAGTGTGCACAGATGCATCATTGGATGGAATAGGGGCAGTCCTTATGCAGGATGGATGACCTATCTCCTACAAGTCTAGGAAGTTGAAGACTCATGAGATTTATTACCCTACTCATGACCTAGAGCTTTTTGCAGTGGTTCATGCTTTAGTGAGGTGGCGACACTTCCTTCTAGGTCATAGATTTGAGCTTCATTCTGACCATTAGAGCTTGCAGTATATTTTCACTCAGCCAAACCTTAATGCTAGGCAAAGAAGGTGGATGGAGTTCCTTTGTGAGTATGATTTTGATGTTCATTACATCAAAGGGAAGGAGAATGTGGTTGCAGATGCCTTGAGTAGGAGACGCCATGAGCTTTCATCTATGACTACTTGTACTGATTTGAGAGAGTGTATCTTACATCATTTTTCAAAGGATTCCTTTTATGCAGAGGTTTTCCAGTTAGTGCATTCATAGATACCCTTAGAGGGGAAGTATTCAGAGTATTCCTTGGAGTCTGATGGACTACTACGTCACAGAGGGCCTATCTATGTACCTTCTAGTGGGGATTTGCATGAGTTCATTATACTCGAGGCACACAAAGCACCTTATGCAACACACCCTGGTGTTAAGAAGTTACATGTAGATTTGAGATAGTTGTACTATTGGCCAGGCATGAGACTGTAGATTGCTAGTATTGTTGCGAGATGCCTAGAGTGCCAGAGGGTGAAGGCAGAGCACCGCCACCCTAGTGGGCTTCTACAACCACATGATATTTCTGAGTGGAAGTGGGATACTATATCTATGGACTTCATTGTTGGTCTCCCCATGTATTCTTGCTACCATGATGCCATCTTGGTGACAGTCAACACGTTGACCAAGGTTTCCCACTTCTCACCCGTGCGTACTACATTCACGACATGAGACATAGCTCAGGTGTTTTTATGGGATATTTTCAGACTTCATGGAATCCCCCATAAGATCATCTCTGATAGAGACTTATTGTTCACATCAGCCTTTTGGAGAGAGTTAAAGACAACGTTGGGTACTAGGCTCAATTTTAGTACAACGTATCACCCTTAGACAGATGGTCAGACCGAGAGGGTTAATCAGGTATTAGAGGATATGTTGCGCATGTACATGATGGACCATCAGGTCAAGTGGGAGGAATACCTACATCTGGTCGAGTTTGCCTATAATAATGGACACCATTCATCTATAGGCATGCCACCTTATCAGGCCTTGTATGGTAGACCTTGCAGGACACCCTTAAGTTGGGACAAAATTGAGGATAGAGTATCTATTGGTCCTCAGTTAGTTAGAGAGATGGAGCAACATGTAGATTTGATTCGACAACATCTTAGAGAGGCACATGATAGACAGAAGAAATATGCAGATGCAAAGAGGGTTGATAGAGAGTATAAGGTCAGAGATAGAGTCTTCTTGAGAGTGCGAATGCACAAGAGTCCGATCCAATTCAGAAAGGGCTCTAAGTTGGCACCTTGGTTCGTTGGACCATTTGAGATCTTGGAGCGAATAAGACCAGTTGCATACCATTAAGATTTGCCACCTAGCCTGTCATGCATCCACGATGTGTTCCATGTTTCTGTACTTCAAGGATATATTTATGATGAGACTCACGTGATAGATTGGGATGCCTTGTAGGTGGAGTCGGATGGGCAGTTGGAACTAGAGCCCATTTGTATTATAGCCTGATGGACCCTTACACTACAAGGCTAAGAGCTGGACCAGGTTAGGGTCCATTAGGATGGTTATGATGAGGTCATGACATCATGGGAGGACACAACACATACGAGATCTTAGTACCCATATCTTTTTGATGAACTCTAGGAGGAAGTTCATGCCTAGTGGGGGAGGATGTGAGGCCTCACCCCGACCCATCATAACTCAACTAATACACTTATTTTGATACATTGTGATTTGATATTTTGGGACATTATATCTGATGGACTAGACATTAGTAGTATTATTTATGTCATGTGATGATTACTTCTGTATACTTGATTGATGATGTTTATGATGCTTTAGGTATACACATGCATTATGATGATTATTTCAGTATTTTAATGCAATGGAAAAATATGTTATGTGATTTTGGTTATGCAATTGGTTATAGTTATCAGGTACAAAAATGAGAAAAAGTTATTAAGTGAAAATGTAGAATGTTTAGTCAATTAATTGTGCAATTTGATTTAAATATAT
>MU226056.1:509631-537490 GCA_018584345.1 Thuja plicata | reverse complement strand
CAACCCTATGTAAAAACTATAAAGCCAAGGTAGAATCTAATAAAGAGATTCGAACCTTGTTGTTAAGTGATTTTATTTGTGACCGTAAATTGTATGTATGCATTAGGTGTTTTTTTTCTGTGCAATTAGTGACATGTCAATGTTGTGTTATGTTATTTTACAGTGTCACTTGACACTTGTTATGTGTTTATGTGATGACATGTTTACTAAGGTTGGCAATGGAACATAATTAAATTGTTTAAACTTAAATTTTGTTCTAGTCACTTCTAGAGGCCAAAAGGAGGTCCTAAGGGTCTCAATTTTAAGAAAATCCAAATACCTTAGTGATAGGGGTATGGGTTAGGAACATTTATAACACTTCTAGAACCCACTAGTGGCCTTGGTGACCCTCTTAATAACCCATTACTCACATGTTCCGAAAATAGAGTGAGTCTTGACCTTTTACCCAAACCCACACTCCTTTCCAATCTTGCATTTATGATAGGGGACATAGGAAAACCAAAAGACTTAGGAGTCAATTTTGAAATTAATGTTGTTGGGTGGGTAGGATTCAGAGACCTTTTTAGAGGCCCTTTGTAGAGTTAGAGGGTGTTCACCAACTCTCTACTTTTAGAGACATTAGGGTTTTGGGTTGAAGGAAGAAAAAAGGGATTGGGCTCTTCTCAAACATCATTTTTCCATAACACTTGTGAAGGTTAGTCTCCACCATTGCCATGGAAGCTTTCTTATTTTTCTCCAATTAGAGTAGTATGTATTTCATTCTATTGTATATGTGATTTATGTGTTTTGTGTTCTTGTGATGTAAGGGAATCAATTTTTGGTTTGATTTCATGCTTATGGTTTCATTCTTGTTTGAATGAGGGAGTTTTGTGAAGGGTGTAATGACATTACTCACCCTTGGATAGGGAAGAAGTGGCCATGTATCAGGGAAGGGGTTAGTTGGATTCCATGGAAGTGTAGAGTCTCTTCTCATGGAGAGAATAGGGAAAATATGCAAGGTGTATGGGCCCTTGCATGCCAATGAAGGTTATTGATCTTGATTTGGGGGTGATAATGAGGAGAATGTATAGAAGAGTGTATGTAGATTATAGCCTTGGAAAGGTATGGTTTTGTATGTAGTTCATTGGCAATCTCCTACATGGAAATCCACCTTCACCCCTTGTTATGGGTTCAAGGTGAATCCTATTGTGCAAGCCTTGGGTGGGTGTTTTCTTGTTGTGTTTTGTATTGTGAAAATGGTGTGGATGTCACCCGTTGGTTACTGATTCTCCTAGTTCGGGGGTGGTCACATTGAGACCTAGGATCGGAGGTGAGCTCTCCATAGTTAGTTTCATGTTATCTTTTGCAGATTTGGGGAAGAACCTTGTGTTGGAGCCATTTGAAATTAGAGCTTGGATGGTGTTCTTGTTGCCTTGATATTAGAGACTTCTCCATTGTAGTATCTTTTCTTGTATTGTGCCTTCATATTGAAGGTGAAGTTTGTAATGGAATGGATTAGATTTTGTAGTCTTCAATGTTGTAAATGAAGATGGAACCATTTGTGAAAATGAAAAAAATCACGTGCTCAAGTTTAGATGAATTGCAAGTTATTTCTTGTTTTTTTTTAAAATTTGGTCTTGCATAATTTCAATTTAATATGTTCTTTCTCCTCCCTTGAAATCTAGATTTCTATCACAATATGATCCAACACTTTACCTTGAATTCAATATTGTAATTTCAAATCTTTGGAGGAAAACATATTAACAATGGTTTAATAATCAAATTTGGACACTAATTAACAACTACCTATTATCAATACTCTATAAATAATTCTCTTAGTGTAATGCATCAATAGAATATATATTACATACATTTAACTTAAAAAAAATAAAATAAATGAATGAAATGCATTGTTAGAGGAGATGAAAAAAAAAATATCACTTTCCAGATTTTTGAGAGCCAAAATGCTCTCTGGAAAATGTATGGACAAAGGATTTAATTCCCTTTACCACAGAGAATATTCCTTCTAGGATACCTCTGTTAAATATTGGGTCAGGATAATAAACCTCTCTATTAACTTTGGTTAATGTGAACCCTCTTATTAAAATAGTAACTCCATTATCATTATGTTATAAATTAATAATTGAAGGAAAATAAAAGAATTAAATATTAAAACATGCACCTTTTTTGATAGTGGGCCCCACACTCCTCTTTTCCCTTACCTCTTTGGCGCAGGTATTGATGGTCTTAGTTTTACAAAAAAAAAAAAATGATGAAAACTTAAATGAAATGCTTACCTTGCTAGTGGTTGGGTGCCATTCTCCTTGGGCCATGGGCCACCCACTATTACATGGCTTCCCATGTGTACCATTCACTATTCCCTTCATTTACCCTTCTCCTTTGAAAACTTTATTTCCTTGGCAAATTTGAAATTCTCCCAAGTTGCAGCCTTGTCTTGTCACATCACTCCTCCCACTTGGCACGTGGGCCAAGGGAAAGGAGAGGGTGATGGGATAGGGGTAGGATAGTTAGTGGGTAGATTAGTAGGTAGTTTCATAGGTGGGTTAGTAGGAATTAAGTTAGTTTAAGCTTTGGTTTAATAGATTTACTTTTATTAGTTCATTTTTAAATAGTGTAGTTTTGTTAATAAATTAATAGATTTACCTTTTTTTTTTTAAATTTTGTGTAGTTTGTTAATAAATTAATAGAGTTACTTTTCTATTTTGTGTAGTTTTGTTAATGTTTTATTTAAATTGTGTAGTCTTGTTAATAAGTTAATAGATCTATTCTTTTAAATTGCCTAGTTAGTTTAATAACTCACGTCATTAATTAAAATTGTTTAGTCTATTAAAGTAATAGAATTGCTCAGTTAATTTAAAATGTATAGTTTAGATTTATTATTTGCATTTACTTCAATAATGATTATTAGTATTATGTGCTTTCATGCAATTGATTAAGAGGGTAAATTTTGAACAAAGATGTATTAATGGGCTAGGTTGATATGTTAATTTAAGTGTTCCTTTTGAATCATGGGAAAGTTCTCTTTGTAATTAATTAATTGTTTATTATTAAAAACGTGTGAACAAATGAAGTTTATGATATAATTATTATTGATATCAGTTAAATGCATCCCTTTCACAATGTAATTGGATAAGATTATAGTAATGGTGAGAACCTTATTATATCGGGGATGTTTAAGGATTGTAATGACATTGAATAGGATTAATAAATTGGATTGCTAGGTCAACCACTATTGGAGTTAGTATACCCCTGTGTCCCTATAGTACTAAACTATAGGATCTCTTGTCATCTATCAAGTTGGAATACAGACTCTGCCTTTGTTGATAACCTTGACTCAATCTATGACTAGACCTTTTAGCTTGAAAATTAACTTCACCATGTTGTCACCTTTCCTCAATGCTTACAATATTATTGTGTCATCATAGTTGTTTTTTATGTTTAAAAAAAAATGAAATTTCTGTGTGTTTTGCCCTAGTTTTGGGCATGATAGATGTGCACATTAAAGCATTGATAATAGTGAGAAACCTATTGAAGCATTTGGTTTTGAGTCTCCTTCTTTTTCCATATCCTCTACTTTATCGATATCTACCTTTAATTAAGAAACCATTTTGCCTAACCTTCTTCGTACTAAGGTGATTACTTGACCTAAACAAAACAAATATAGTCAAAATCTTATGAATCTTCCTTTCTACATATATCATCGATATCGGGACCACACTACTAATGAATGTCAAGATTTACATTACAAAATTCAATAACGTATTGATAATGCCATTATTCAAATAATGTCACAATGAGTTATTTTTCAATCTTGATTTATTTAAGTAACATTTAAGTCTATATTATGTTGCTCCACACTATGTAACATTGTTATCCGATCCTATGAGGGTTCATTATCATGCATGGTGTGATCGTAATTTGCGAGTAACATAATAGATCCTCTTTTTCTTTATCCTCGTCTCCACACTTGGGAGGAAAGTATATTATATCAATTTCTCTCATCCTCTAAGGATCAACTTTTCTCTTGGATAAGAGAGATTTGTCTATTACACGATATCCAATCTTATATAGATATGTTGGTATACATTAAGGATTCACTTCTATACAAGAGATGCATCCTTGATCATAACCCCTTCATTGTTTGTAATTAGGTTTATATGGTAGACAAATCCCTTACCTTGGAGCCTATAAGTGCATCATCCTTCCTTTACAGTATCCATTTTATGTTTCTTTCATGGTATCTCTTTGTATTCATCCCTTCCATGATGTCATTGGAGCTATGAACTTGTTGGTTTGGACTGGTTGTTGCTTGTGGATACTGTCTTGGTGTTAAAAGTGCTCTATCCTTGTTCATTTTTTCCTTAAGATGTCTAAACAATACTTATTTTTCCATCTTAAGGGGGGGTGGGAATACATGGCCTCCTTATTGCATATATTTTGTTTACTTTAAGCATGAAAAGTAGAGTGCACTATCATATAACAATTGGCTAGGCCCAGATCATTATCCTTTCACATTTCCAAGATTGGTTGACTAGGATAACACAATTTTCTAGACCATTTGACCTATTCTTTTTCGTGGGTCGACTAGTTTAAGAAAATTCACTAGACCATCAAATCTTGGTCCTTTGACTATCTGACTTTTGGATCCCTTATTAGATACACTTTCCTTAAGGACATATCCTTCCCCTCTTTTTGATCCCTAGGGAAGCTTACCTTCCCTTAGGAAAGATCGTTCTTTTTGGATCCTTCAATGGATACACTTTCCTTAAGGACAAATCCTCCTCTTTTTGATCCCTAAGGAAGCTTACCTTCCATTAGGACATGTAATTATTTTTTGAATCCCTTATTAGATACACTTTTCTTAAGGAGGCGTCCTTGATGGATTGAACAAGCATAACACATATTTCTAGACCTTTCAATGCCAAATTTTGTGGCACTTTCTTTGTGTGGTTCACAGTGAGACAATCTCTCTCTCTCTCTCTCTCTCTCTCTCTCTCTCTCGATGTTTCTCTTGTCTTAATTTTGGATTTGATTCAAGGGCTTAAGTCACTTGGGGACTTGATGTTTCTTTGTCTCCTTGACCTTGATGAGATCATCATATGAATTTGATCTACTTTACCATGAGCATGAATTTTTCTCATACTCCCTCTAAAGTTGGGGCTAAATGTTCCATCCTAAAAAGTTAGAACCCAAAATTGGAGGCTCTTGGACCTATTGGAGCCCACTTTGGTGATTTCTAGGTCTGAATGTCCCGTATGATTGATTCCCACTTTATTTAATTTCTTCCCCCAAAACATATCATTCTTCCCTAGGCCTAGGATATATTCAAATCATAGCCTAGACAAGGCTACCCCTTTGTGGCCTTGTCCTAGAGCTTTGTTCTTTGGTAGGCTTTGGGCCCAATACGGGAGTATTTCTTCCAAATATTTATTTGTGGTTGACCCGACAATATTGAGTCCAAAAATGAGTATAAAAGGACATCAAGGAATCTCATTTTTAAATCCATAATATACATGAGAAATATATATTTCAAGTGCAATAAAGTCAATATTTCAAGCAATTCAAGTTGTGCAATTGAGGATTTGGACTCAAGATTTGAAGGAAAACACCCAATTGAAGATCCCAAAGTCTCCATTTCTTCAAGATCCATTCAAGAAAAGGAAATATTCTCTAGTTGATGCAAGTTTCTCTCCCATGATGGCCAAATAGAGGAATTCTCAAGCTAGCAAGGAGACCCTCACATTTTCCTTCTCCATTCAAGTTGTCAAGCATATCATATATTCAAGATCTAGGATTAGAAAGTGTAGATCCATTGTATTTGTGAACAAATCCTTTATCTATGTTCTCAAGAATACATACATGCATCTTTATGGGTTTATCAGATCCTAACATCTATCCATTATGGTTTCTCATGCAAGGTGAATACTTACATTTATCTTGTTTATGTTATTTTCCTTATGCAATCTATATTTCATTTCAAGGTTGATTCCTATATAGAGGTTTGACTAAGGCAAGCCCATTTACACAAACTTTTCCCCTTTTTATCTATGGATAGGAACATGTTGTAGAGTTTCAGATCTAGATTCAGAAGTATCATAACTAATTACATGTCCCCTCCAGATTTTGTTAGTTTTAGAGTCAAAAGGACAAGGCCACAATCTTCACCCTTGTCCTAGACAAGGTTTCAATTTTTGGCATTGTCCTTTGGGTATGAGATTTTCACAGTCAGAATTTACAAGCAGCAGATTTCTAGTTCCATATTCTTACCTAATTCCAAAAGCTGTGCGATAGTAAAAATAAGCTCTGAAGGTCAATCTCCCTCTTCTTATTTTAAAGGTGAGCTCATCCTTCCTATTTACCTCTTGTACTTACTATAAATATAAGATCTACATTATTTTTATCATTTACATATCAATCACATCACATAATAACACCTTATTCAATAAAGAATACACAAAATCCCCCTTTTTTCTAGATCTTGCATTAACACCCCTCCATCCTTTTTGGATTTTGCTTATCAAATTTTCTTAAGGGTGGGTTTGTATTCTAATACATAATAGGATATGGGGGAGTGATATAAACCCTAGTATTGCTCACAATTTTCTATTATACAACATATTTAATAACAACTAGGGTACCAAGCATGATATAAACCAATTGGAATATATCATGAATTATTTATGGGTCTAGTTGTTTCCTACTTATCTTTTTAATGCACAATTCTCTAATAGAATTGGTGCAAATGCGAACATTTTTGATATATTGGATGCATGATATTTTTATTGATATATCTCTGAGATGTTTTATCAGATCAAATTATGGGTATGGATGATACTTTTGTATTGCTAGTCATCTTGAAAAATGGAAAATCATTTCTTAAACTATCATGGACAAGAGTAGACAAATTGTGTTTGGTTAGTCACATCTATCATTGGATCATCATTAGATATTTAGTAATTTGAGGGGTAGTAGGTCTAGTAAGAGCCTTTCCTGAATGGAGCTGGATATCACTAATCTCAACCATATTAGTTGGGTATTTAGTGACATCGTCATAATAAGATCATTAGATAGGATTATTTTTAGGACTGGGTGTTGTTTAAGCAATGAAATGTGGGGCTCTTGGGTATGTGGAGGTAGGAAGACTTTGACTTGGTATTATGGATTTTTGTTGAGGGACTATGTTAGGAATTAAATTAGGTTGTGGATTCATATTATATTTTAGCTATTGTAAAGGCATATTAGTTGTTTCCCATTGTTGGTTTCCCCTCCACATTTGTGACCATGTATTATGGGGTCCTTGTCAGTGACTATAATTGGGAGTTTGAATTTAAGATGGATATGGCCATCCATATTTTTGTTATGCCCAATTAGAGTTGGAACTACCTTTCCATGGTTGGTGTCTGGGTCCCCATGATTGAGTATCCAATCTCGTAGTCTTTTGATTGAATCTATAAAAAGTGGTACCATATGGTAGTGGACCCAGAGGCATGCATTGTCTCTACTACCAAGGTTTCTATTGATATATGTATAATACTTATCCTTTATATTTTTTGGTTGTGTGAAACTCTAGTTGTGAGAACTTATCCTTAGATATAGAAGCCACTTTCTTGCATTTGCAAGTTGATTTTTTTTTTGGAAAGAGACACTGATATGGATGGATTGTATGTTGTCATTGATGGAAATGTTGGAATAATGGGAGGGTGTGTACTGAGAGGGGAGGGGTGAATCAGTACCCTTAATTTTTTTCACAAATTAAACCTTAGTACTCATTACTTTCATAACTGACCATAATAGCTTTTCTACTTCATACATGCAATATCATAGCATAAATATAAATGCATGTAAACAAATATTGAAACATTCATGAAACTCATTTACACATGACACACGTATTTGATCATGTAGAAACCCTTGTTAGAAGGTAAAAAATACGGTGGGGATGAAACCCACAAATCTTTACCATCTGCAGAATGGAAGGTGTCTGTTAGGGCTAAAAGTTGTGATCACTTCTGATGATCTTACTCTATTAGGACTAACATTTAAGACCTTTTAAGTCTACTTAGTAAAGATATTTTAGCAACACAATGTATGTGTGCACTCGGTTAAGAGATTTACAAAAAGATGGTTAAGTCAACCTTGTGAGAGGATTTTTCTGTTTGCTACAATTGTTAGAGAGTAAAAAAATATATGACCTAATTGCTGCAATCTCAAATTGCTGATTACAGATCTATTAAGTACACAATATATATATATATATATATATCACCTTATTATGATGGATAATACCTCTATTCTTCTCAGTAGCCTTGTATGTAGTTCTTTATAAACTGAATTCTCCTTTATCTATCCTTGTACATGAAGCTCTCTGTCTGATCCATAGATATCCTTGGCGGATACTATCATATCATTCTTGATTTATTATTACATCTATATATAAAATATTTTGACCTAATTAGGTTTCACACTTTTCCTAAAAAACTCTAAGATCAAAGGTTTACAACTTGACCTTGATCTCCTAGTTTTCATGAATACAATCAGTTAACTAATTACATCCACAATTAACTCTTTTCTTGATCCACAAAAAAATGGTTATCCAGTGAAGCAAAAATCTATTTTAAAGATTAAAGTGCTTTAGCTGATGTGTAGGTGAGATCCACTTTTTTTCAGTGAAATATTCTCTCAGTGTAGACTGGTGCTCCATGATGGCTTTGTATACTGGTTCTCCATGATGGCTTTGTATACTAGTGCTCCATGATGGCTTTGTATACTAGTGCTCGGTGATGTCACTTGGTTGATATACTGCTCAGTGATTGTGTTATCACTCGGTGTTCAAAACATCTCGGTGATCACTACACTTAGTGTTCAAAACATCTCAGTGATCACTGCGCTTGGTGACTACTATTGCTCGATGAGTGCTATTGCTTGGTGATCATGACCGACTGACCAAAACTATCTACTTCTATACTAAATTTTTTTTTTGATCCTTTATGGATTATCAATCTCCCCCTTTGGCATTAGTATCAAAAATTGATATGTACAATATATACACCGAGTTTTACCTTTAAAATGAATCCCCCTATGTGCATGCCTCAGTATGTAGATACAATGTATGTACATGTTTCCCCCTTTTTTGAAAGTAATGACAAAGATGTAGAACTTACAGCTTGCCAAATATGTGTGAATGAGATTGTTGAATGGCTGCCATCAGCTTGTCCCATTTCTCCTTCAAGTGTTCTAGGGTCATTTTCTCCAAAGTGATTTGAGTGTGCATGTCATATATCCTTTCTATTACTGACATCTCTGGGGTGGCAATTAGATTCTTTTCTGTAGTCATGTGTATTAACAACAATGTGAGGTTTGGTAGTAACATGGCATGTAGCTCGGTTACTTCATCTCTAATTTTTCTTTCTACCTTTTGTATTTCAAGTCTTAACCATTTAGATTCAACAATATTTTCATAATGTAGTTGGAATGCATTTGGAATGCATTTGGCTTGGTTGATAGACTTAGTGCACTAGCTTTTAGATTTTCATCTATCTTAGCTACCTGTTCACTATGCTCGGTAGTGAAGTGCTCTAGAGTGCACAAATTTTGAACTAAGGTAGCTACTTCTAAAATAATAGGTTCTAATATAGCTACTAGTTCAGAAAGTTTCACCTTATTCTTTGCCACTTCTTGACATATTTTCTCAGTGAGTTTGTATTGTCACTTCTCTTCTGCTCATTCCTCAATGACCTTCTTGATGTCTACATTCTGTGTTGTGATTTCCTCAGTCATAATTGCAAGTTGATCAATAATGGGTGTAGTTTGATCAATCTTGGTGTCATGCACTACTTGCAATAGAATCTCCTTTATTGTTTCCAAGACTTGTGAATTTTAGTATTCTTTTCTGAGCTTGTCCTGTAGTGCTTTTCTTTTGCATATCTCCCCATATATTGTTAGAGACACAAGATCAAGGGTTTTTTGATCATAGTCAGGTATGTCTATGATCTCATCGAGTGTGATAGAGGGTTTTTCTTCTTTTGAATATTGCTTGAAGCAGGGGAATGAGGTACTATAGAAAGAGCCTTTTGTTGCTCAGTTTATGTCATTGATTTCTTGGGAGGTGTGGTTCCTTGGATAGGGTTTTTGGTCTGTACCTATTGGTTTATTGTAGACGTCTCTACAAAATTTTTTTCTTGACCTGCATCCGTATTTGCCTCTCCAGTGTTCTCGGTGGGTACATCACTCAGTTTGTATTCTCCTCTGGTATCTGTCTTCGCCCCGTGTTCATCACCTTTGTCCATTGGTATGGTTTATTCAATCTTAGGTGGTGTCTACTGTGATTCAGTCATTATATTGATTTCTTGCATCAAGTAAGGCATATTACCTGGTATAAGTGCCCGCACAACATCAGTAGTGTCCTGTTCATTTGTTGGCTCGGTGGCATTAGTGACATCTTCATCAACCTTGTTATCATCAACAGGATCCCCTTGAGTGATATCTTGTATAGTTATAATTGGTGTTTCCCCTAATGATTTCAATATATCATCCATGACCTTACCTGCTTCTATGGTCCAGTCAATAAATATCATCCATGACCTTACTTGCTTCTATGGTTAAGTCAATAAGATTGACATCCTCGATGTCATTGATGAATATGTGCTTGGGGCTTGGTGTGGCCTCCTTCTCCTTAGTGTGTGCAGTCTTGGTTATAGCCAGTACCTTCTCAGGTGGATTAAATATTTGAGTCCAAATCCTATTGATCTCTATGTCAATTTCTTCTAACTTGTTCTGCAATACTTTGTATCCTCTATATTTGGAAAAAAATTTCTTGGCGTGCTCCTTCATGGTTGAGTCAATTTCTTCAACTATGGAATTGGGAATGAATGTAACTAGGGATCTCTCTCTCATATGTTTCTCTGTGTGCCATGCATATGTCCGCCTAGATGATATCTTGTCATGTGGCTCCCATGGAATATGATTGCCAAATTATATAGGTACATATTTGTAAGCAACCATCATATTAATGATGGACTCTTCTATTTTGTCCTTATTCTCGGTAGACAGAGTTCCCCATTGTTTAATCTTATGATATTCTATACTGTCTGTGTTGATGATTAACTCTACAATTTCATCAATTGTCTATGGTATTTTGGCCTTTTCTACTCAGATTCTTTGTTCTCTTTCACCTTCTTCAGTATCATCGTTGTCTTCTCTTCCTCTGACATATTTATTTCATCATCTTGGTGTTGGCTTCTCAATTGAGGCTTTAGGATTTATTTTCTTATATATTCTTACAGTGCCTTTCTTTAAGGGTGGTGAGTCTACCTTTTTTGTTTTTCTCCTTGTCCTAGATGCAGCTGTTACTTAAGTAAATTTTGTTTTCTTGGCCTGTGGTGGCTATGCATCTGATTCTGTAGACTCTGAATCACTTAACTCTTTACTTTCACAAATGGTTGTCTATTCATTAGTGACATATACTGATTGTTCCAACTCTTCATCAGTTACAGGAAGTATATTTTGAAGTGAATTCACCATTCGTGTTTTCTTCCTTCCTATTTTCTTGACTTATAAACCAGTCTTAATTCTTGACTTGGCTTCCTCATATGTGCCAAATCTGCATAAATATTTGTCAACTGGTTCATTCAACAGGGCTTCAATAGCTCTTGTAGCCAAATCTATGTCAATTTCATAGTTTGATGGTGGTAACCATGTTGTTCTTGGGTTGACAGGTTTGATGAGTGTTGTGTCGGTGTCAACCACAAAACATATCCCATCCTTATATTTTTGAGCTAATTGGGCATGGATTCTCATCCTCTTCTGCATCCTATTCTTGAATGATGTAAAGTAAGCATCCAATAAAGGTGTGAAATTATCTCCCAGTGATTTAATGTAATCACTAATCTGTGCTGTGATAGGTCTGTTGGTGTCCAAAGTGCCATCACCGATGGAAGGAAAGAAATTCTGTAAGTAAAATAATGTGCACATTAGTAGGGAACTAAATTTATATGTATTAGATTGGGCTGATCTAATTGTTCTCATTTTCTCTTCAAGTTGTTTCAGTAGTAGCTCGGCTAGTTGCAGTCCCTTATTCACTATTTTGTATGCAGTGTTGACTCCTCCACAAGCAACCCTGTTCAATCTGCTGGCTTGAAATATTTTATATCCAATCACATACCCACCAAATTTCATTTTAGGTTCAATGATTGAATTTATTTTTAGACCTCTGCCATCCCACTCGGCTCCAGTTAACTTTTCAATCTCAGGGCAACCAGGGTGTCTTAGGGATTTTTCTTTCTTGGTTATAGGGTATCCAGTCACTACATTAATCACATCCTTTGTGATTGACTTTGGTTCATCTAACCACATCTTTCTGTCATGCACTCGACTGAGCACAATGTGAATCCATTCCGTTTTGAAATCTTTTGGGAATAATAGGGCATTGGTTAACCCTTTCGCTTCAATGTGCTTGTACTTGTCCCTTAGGTTACCATCCTTGCATATCTTTTGATAAGCTTCCTCATGATCAAAGTCTCCAATATCTACAAATTTATAGTGGATGTATACATGAATGTCTTCAACCAGTAAAACCCTAGGTGGGATACTTGAAAATTCTCCTTTGTTGTCAGGTTGAGTAGCATCCTCAGGGAAACATTTGTAGTTAGGTTCCTCACAGGTTGAGTTCTTTATTAAAACAACCTTCTCGTCCTTTTCCATCTTGATATTTGAGGTTCATGAAGTGGTTGCAATTGGTCGTTAATTTAGGGCTTCTTCATAAATAACCTATTAACTCGGTGAGTCTAGATACTCACTGGATGTTTGCTGTGAATGCTTGAAATATGTTGGAGTAGCTTTGAAAGTTCTATGAATCACTCTGCAATGTAGTCACTCTAAATCTCTCTTCTTCACTCTGCAATTTTATTTTTAACGATGGTTGAATGAATGAGTTCATGTTTCCCTTTTTATAGAAAAATACCCTAAGTGATGCATTAACTGCTTCACCTACCACTCAGTCGATGAAACTGATATGCTCAGTCAACACACCAAAGTCTTCAGCTTGGTGAGTATACAATGATCGGTACATAGTATCAACTTGGTTGTCTTTCACATGTTCACCAACGTGTAGTTTATGCTCGGTTCATATTGACCAACCGGACTAGATTCACAAAACATAACATGCAATACCATAGTGCATCTTCATTCATGCTAATTTGACATATTCTCAATGAATATAGGAACTAATGTAAAATATAGCTTTGTAGAGTGCAGCTCCATACTTATTTGTATTGCTTAGGTGGGGGTGGTGGAATCACCCGATCCATTGGGTGAGGTGTCACCAACTGTAGTGCTTGGTCCAACATTATCATTATTTGAATCTCTCCTCCACATTTGATTTCTCATTCTCACAATATCTTCAATAGTATTTCCATTTGCAAAAGTGCTTGACTCTGTGACTTGGTCTCTACAATCCTTACTTAAGTGACCAACCTTATGATAGTGTAAGCATGCCATTCCAGGGTTAGTCCAGTTTCTAGATCTTCTTATTCATTTCCTCATATAGTTAGCAACCATATGTCCATATCTACCACATGCTGTGAAATTTATCCAAGTGTTGTAATCCCAAACATATGTATTACCGATTCTTCTCGGTTGATATGCATTTTATTGTTCTTTAGGTTTCTAGACTTTCTTTATCTTTTTCCTGCATTCATGAAATGTGTGGCCATCTATGGTGCAATTAGGACAATGTTTTTCCATGTAAGATTTCTTCTTTGGTTTGTTCAGCTTATATCTGCATTCATGTGCTTTGTGTCCATGCTTGTTACAATTATAACAATTACTTATGAATGTAGTAGTTTTAGGAATACCTTTTCCTTTGCTC
Source organism: Thuja plicata (assembly GCA_018584345.1). NCBI lineage: Eukaryota > Viridiplantae > Streptophyta > Pinopsida > Cupressales > Cupressaceae > Thuja > Thuja plicata. The sequence continues at coordinate 523,626 of MU226056.1, read as the reverse complement.
TTGCAAACATTTGATGTGTGGCCTGGTTTTCCATAGTGATTACATGAATGCTTCTTTGGTCTTGGATTTGTGTAGACATTCCTTTTATCAGCTCGATTTGATGATTCTCCATGCTCAGTATACCCTAGACCAGTATTGTTGTTGAGTCTCTTTGTCCATTTAGAAAGCTTTCTTGATCATATCATTATGTTGTTGTTGAATCTTCACTTCATGATTTAGTTTCTCATTTTCTTCTTTTATTTCACCAATAAATTCCAATTTTCCAGCAAGTTCCATGTTCACTTGGTTGGCCTCAACTCATAAGAACTATTTGATTGGTGATCTCAAGGTGATGTTTAGTAAGTCTCTGTATCTCAGATTCTTTCTCTTGCAAATTTTTAGTAATCCTTCTCCTGTCATCAATAGCCAAAGTTATTTCTTGTTCAAATTATATTGCATTATTCTAACATCAATCATTCTTACCATTTGTGTCTCTTGACCGATCTGTAACACTTTTTCTTGTTCAGTCAGATGTTGATTGATTTCATTTAGATCTACAATGGTTCCTTCAAATGTGTTAGATATACTACCAGATTCAGATCCAGATGAGTCAAATAGGCCAGGTATCTCTTCTTCATGATAGTCAGTTTAATTGTAGCGAGATGCCATGACTTTTCTTTCAGCCAATAAATCTTTTAGTTTTTTTTCTTTCCTCTTTGTATTTCTCAAAGAAAATATGTATTTGCAACTTCCGATTCTCAATATTTTTATCAAGCTTATACCTTTCCATTGTAAGATCTTTTCTCTCAAGTGATTAAAATTTTCCAAATAAGAGAACTAGCTCTGATACCAATTGTTGGAATAATGGAAGGGTGTGTACTAAGAGGGGAGGGGTGAATCAATACCCTTAAAATTTTTTAAAAATTGAACCTTAGTACTCATTACTTGCATAACCGACCACTGGAGATTTTCTACTTCATACATGCAACATCATAGCATAAATGTAAATGCATGTAAACAAACATTGAAACATTCATGAAACTCATTTACACATGACACAAGTATTTGATCACGCAGAAACCCTTGTTAGAAGGTAAAAAATGCGGTGGGGATGAAACCCACAAAGCTTTACTATTTCTAGAATGGAAGTTTCCTGTTAGGGCTATAAGTTGTGATCAATTATGATGATCTTATTCTGTTAGGAGTAACATGTTAGACTTGTTAAGTATACTCAGGAAAGATATTTTAGAAACACAATGTATGTTTGCACTCAGTTAAGAGATTTATAAAAAGACGGTTAAGTCCACCTTGTGAGAGGATTTTTATATTTGCTACAATTGTTAGAGAGTAAAAAAATATATGTCCTGATTGCTGCAATCTCAAATTGCTGATTACATATCCATTAAGTACACAAAATATATATCACCTTATTGTGATGGATAATACCTCTATTCTGTTTGGTAGCCTTGTATCTAGTTCTTTATAAACTGAATTCTCCTTTATCTGTCCTTGCACATGAAACTCTCTGTCTGACCCATAGATATCCTAGGCAACTACTATCATATAATTCTTGATTGATTATTACATCCATATATAAAATATTTTGACCTAATTAGTTTTCAAGCTTTTCTTTAAAAACTCTAAGATCAAAGGTTTACAACTTGACCTTGATCTCCTAGTTTGCATGAATACAATCAGTTAACTAATTACATCCAAAATTAACACTTTTATTGATCCACAAAAGAATGATTATCCATCTAAGCAAAAAAATATTTTAAAGATTAAAGTGCTTTAGCTGACGTGTAGGTGAGATCCACTTTTTTCAGTGAAATGTTGTCTCTTGGTATAGACTGGTTCTCGATAATGGCTTCGTATACTGGTGCTTGGTGATGTTTCTCAGTTGATATACTACTCAGTGATTGTTCTATTGCTCGATGTTCAAAACATCTTAGTGATCACTGCACTCAGTGAGTATTATCACTCGGTGATCATGATCGACCGACCAAAACTGTCTACTTCTATACTAAGTAAAAATTTTGATCCTTTATGGATTATCAGTAAACTATAATGGATTCTTTTGGTCGCTTGTCACGTTTTGGAGTCATCGAAGGTTAGAATGAAGATTTGGCTAAATATGGAGAAAATGACACAGGAGACATAGATCAATATATGGTTCAATACAAACAGGTACTGTATGCTGCTATTATGGGGTTAGTTTAAAAACATAACAATAATGTCATACCCATGAAACATTAGATCAAAAACCATGTTTAACATCAAAATGAAGAAACAAGAAATAATTTTCAACAACATCTCATGGTTCTCTATCTCAAAGGACCCTAGTTTTGATCTTATTTATGGATCTTAGTTAGCACATTAGATCAAAATGATGATGACAACTCAAATAATGAGGGATGCTTAATGCTAAATACATAAAATGAGCTACGTGAGAGTGATGATAATACAAGATAAAATGATGTTAATCTAAGATGATGAATAATGCAAGATGAGAAACCATACTAAAATGAACATGATATTAGATATGAGCATGAGATTTATTCTACAAATGCAAGAACACTAATGATATCAACATTATCTCACTATGCATAAGAATGCAAAGAGTGAGACTTAGTATCAATAACACTATACCAAATTTCTCAAAGAATGGATCCAAAGATAGTGGACCATCAAGCACTACTACAATGAAGCTTGAATTTAAATGAAAGCATTATGACACTACAATGAGAGATCTTATGAAAGAAAAATAAGCATGATAACATTAAAATAAGAGATGATATGAAACTAAACAAAAACTAGCATAGTAGCATTACAACAATGGATGATCCAAATGCTTGGAAGAAGGGCTCTATTTATAGAGTTTTTGAGAGCCTTGGTGATGTGGATCTTAGGTGGATGCCACATGGGGGAATTGTAAGCCAAAGAGGAGGCCAAGAAAGAGAGAGAGAGAAATGATCACATGTTGGAGCAACTTGTGATGTGATGGATCAAGTGGGATATGATGGGTCAAAAATACACATGTAAGAGTAAAGGGCCAATGAAACACTTTTGGAAAGTGTAAGAAGTGTAAGGAGTGTAAGAGTTCCTTGCTTAGACAAATTTAGCATTTATTGAAAAGGTGAATTTTAGGAAGGTTTCTCACACATGTGTGGCAACCAATTAGTGCTAATAGGTTAAGAATCACCTTTTTAAGGGGTTAATCAAGGATTAAGATAAGTGGGTAGGTTTAGTAGGATGAGGGTGATGGGTGTAGGATAAGATCTAGGCTATATTAAATTAAATTAAATCATATATTAGGATTAAATTAAGTTGAATTAATTCAAACATATATTTAGAAGAAAAGGGAAATTGAGGAATTTAAATAAATAGAATTTATTTAAAAAGCTGATTTTATGGAGGAAGATGTATTAAATTAAATTTAACACATTAGGTTAATTTGAATGGATTTGAAGAATTGGTTAGGAATGCAATTAAATATTTAAATTTAATTATATAATAGTAGATTTAGGGCCTTAATTAAATAGCTAGTATTTAATTAGTAAATGCATTTGGACCAATTTTTAGTGTATACAGGTACAATAGAGTTTTGTCAACAAACCTAGGAGGAGTTTCAGTAAGGTATACTCTACATTTTTCTATGTTCGCATCAGTTAATATTATGAGATTATTGAGTTGTGGAATTCTGAGTATTGGTTACATAGAACAGTGAAGAACATAGATAGTATGATGATGGATCAATCAATGATCCTAACAAATCGATGATTTGATTGGTTTGAGAGTTGTAGATGATAGAGCCAACATGTATGATGATATCTATGTTTTTGTTCAAGGTTAGGAACACATTATTCATATTGTTCTTGAGGTCGACTAATGATGTTAATATCTTTGTAAATAGATATATAAGATCAAGTTTTTGTGATGATTTCATATAGTGATGGCTAGATATGATATGTATACATTTGTGTGTGTGAAGGAATAATAATCATAAGTTTGATTGACAGTTGAACATAATTATGTTGCACTTACACAGAATTGTATAGGCATAGTTGATGCTACTTATGATTACAATTTTGTTGAATTATTGTTCAATCATTTTGTATGGAAGTGAGCCTTTATATGTTTTAATATGAGTAATGAGGTCTAGGCTGTAAGCCTGAATGCATGTGCATTCCCCTTATGTCCTCAAACCTTTAACGAGGTTATTATTTCTATAGAAGTAATTACTTGTGGGATCATCCTCATCGTGGTTTTTCCCTTAATCGAGTTTCCACGCAAAAATCATGGTGTTATAATGTTGTGGATGATTTTCTTATTCTTCTATTGTTTAGTTTTAGTTATTTTTGGCTTATGGTTGTGTAATCAGATTAATAAAGTAATTAAGTTTGGAACACTGATTCACCCCCCTCTCAATGTTCCTTATGTTAAAGACAATTATTCAATTGTGTATTGTCATTGATGTTACACTTGTATATACACTTATGTAGTGATGTTACACAAATTGCTACATTCAGACCGAGCAAAGTTGGTGAATAGAATGAGTTATTTCAGTGTTGACCGAGTTCAGTCAGGTATTGAAGAAGTTCAGTGTTGACTGAGTAACTCAATTATTTCAGTCATGGTCGGGCATTCAGTGGAAGCCGACTAACAGTGATTTAAATTCTATAATTAATTTATATATGAGGCTGTTTGAATTGTGATTTATTATTTAGAAGTATATTCAAGCTGACTTGGCAGGGCTCATCATATATATGAAATGTCAAGTTTGGATTGAATATGAGCAAGTGTGTAAAAATATAAAGACAAGCAGAAGTGTGGAATTTAATGACATGAAGAGTGAAGGCAAAATCAGATAGGATTCTGATTGATCACTTGGGGCTACAATAGTAAATCTGATCAACAAGGATCGAGTCATAATCAGAACATAGATCTGAATTAGCAAAGACAGTTGCTTACACATACAGGTCAATTCATTTTTACTTTCTAAAAATTATAGTAGTGATCTCAAATATCTTAACAGAGTAGACTTAACAGTCTTTTTGTAAATCCTTTCACAAGGTAGCATTTCTATGTTGAAGTATTGAAGATCTCTAACAAGGCCACTCCTCACAGGGTGATTAAATCCTCTAACAGGGTCACACCTAACAGTGTGTTATTGTAACCTTTAATAGGGTTGGCTCCTAACAGGGCTCACTTCAGAAGAGTGAAAAACAGTAACTAGTTACATAGGTGGTTTTTTCCCATATTGGGTTTCCATGTTAAATCTTGGTGTCACCTATGTATATGTTATTTGTTTCATGATTTATGTTTCTGCACTTAATCACTAAAATATAATTGCATTGGATATTATAAAGATTGCTTTGACACCCGAGTTACAGAAGAATATCTTAATTGACTGAGTAACAGTGTTAAAGTATTTAAAGACATCTAAGGGACAAAGGATTTATTTTGGAGTAACTGATTCACCCCTCCCCTCTCAGTTACTTATCTCATTTCCAACAATTGGTATCAGAGCTTCAAGTGCTTTTAGAGAAGGTTTCAAGAGCCAAGCTAAAGATTAGAGATGTCTTACAGAAGGGAGATCCCAAAGATAAACAAAGACAACTTCCTAGCATGGCAAGAGCTGATGAAGCTAAATTATCTACTATCGGAGATGCTGGTTTGCAATTTTTGGAAAGAAAATATGTGGAACCAACAGGGACTATGACTATGGAACATACGATGGAACAGAAGCTTCATAACATTATGATGATTGATATAGCTTCTTCACTCAGCTACTCAGAATTTGATGAAGTCAAGGACTTCCCTACAACCTATGATATGTGGAAGAAATTACAGGACATTCATGGAGGAGATGAAAATGTAAAGAGAGCCAAAGAAGAAAGTCTAAGAGGAAAATTTGACGAGATGAAAATGAAATAACGAGAAGACATTACAAGATACTGTGAAAGAATCAAGAAGGTTGTGAGTGCCATTAGAGTTGAAGGTGGAATAATTGAAGATACAATAGTGGTTAGCAAGGTACTAAGAACTTTAATTCCTATCTATGCTATTAGAGTTTCAGATATTCAAGAGATGAGGTGAAATAAGCATATAAATTTGGATAGATTAGTGGGAAGTCTTATAGCTTTTGAGCTGGACAACTTTGACAATTACTCTCCTGGCTCTAGAAATATTGAGTCTACATTCAAAGCTAAATTAAACCTTGTTAAGAAGGATAGATACTCAAAAGGGAAGCTCAGTGAAAGTGAGAGTGATGATGAAAATCTTGACATCATTGAAGCATTACTTTCAAGAAGAGCCGCAAAAGGAAAATACAAAGGAAATATATCATCGATTTGTTTTTCATGCAATAAGGTTGGTCACATTGCTGCAAAGTGTCTGAACAAAGAAGACAAAGATGAGAAAAAGTTCAACAAATTCAAGGATTTCAAGAACTACAAAAGCTACAAGGATAAAGGTAAGAAGTATTGTTATATTGCTAAAGAATCTGACAGTGATGAAGAAGAAGATGAAATGGTTTATATTTCTATTAAGGATGAGTCAGATGAAAAGAAAATAATTTTCTCACACATCAGTAAAAATGACACATGGATAATTGATAGTGGTTGTTCTCATCACATGACTGGTGATAAGACAAAATTTGAACATCTTGAACACTATGATGGTGGGATTGTCAGTTTTGGGAATGATGAACCTTGCCCTGTGAAAGGAAAAGGTTGCATTACTATGACAGAAGGAATCAAATATGATAATGCTTATTGGGTTGAAGGATTGAGGAGAAATCTACTCAGTGTAGCACAACTGAACAACATTGGCCTCAAGGTAGAATTCATGAATGGTAAGGCCAAGGTCGTGGATGGTAAAGGGAACCTAGTCAGAACTTGTAGGAAAATAAAAGGTAATCTATTCTATCTTGATCTCACTGAAGGTTCATGCTTTATTTCCCAAGTTGAAGAAAGCTGGTTATGGCATAAAAGGTTGTGTCATGTAAATTTTGATAATCTGGTAAACATAAGAAAGAACAAGAGAGTCAGAGGTATTCCTATTTTGAAGAAACCCAAGTTAGAAATATGCAAACAATATCAAATTGGAAAGATGAGCAAGACAAGTTTTAAAATCAAGAATTACAATACTAATGAAGTCTTGGAATTGGTACATATTGATCTATGTGGACCAATTGGAACAACAAGCTATACTGGGGAGAAGTATTTTATTCTATTTGTTGATGATCATTCCTGAATGATGACTATCATGTTTCTCAGAGATAAATCAGAAGATTTTCAGAAATTCAAATGGTATCTTGCAAGAGTTGAAAAGGAAATAGGAAAGAAACTAAAGTGCCTAAGATCTGGCAGAGGAGGAGAATTAATTTCTAATGAGTTCAATGAATTTTGTAATGAGAGAGGAATAAAAAGACATGTATCTGCCCTTGGTACACCACAATAAAATGGAATAGCAAAAAGAAGAAACATATCCATTATGGATTTTTCCAGAACCTTGATGATTGAAAATAATGTTGCTACCAAATATTGGAAGGAGGCCATCAACACTACAATGTTCACCTTAAACTGAGTTCAACTGAAGAAAGGTAGTAACCAAACACCTTTTGAATTATGGTATGGCTATAAATATAATGTTCATTATTTCAAAGTGTTTGGAAGTAGATGCTACATCTTGAAGGAAGCAAGAAATGAAAAACTAGATGCAAAAAGTGATGAAGGAATATTCCTAGGTTACTTATGTAAAAACAAAGCATACAAATGTCTGAATCTTACTACTCATAAAGTCATAGAAATGTTGAAATAGGAAAAACCCTATTCTCCCAAGAACACCTGCATGCATAACCTATCATAAGGAAGAAGTAAAGACAGAAGATAAAAGAAGCTGAGGCAGCCAAAAAGCCAGAGACATGATATCCATGTTGAAAGAATGAATTTATATTATCAACAAAAATGAATACATATTAGTAATTATCCTTCCATACTAATTTTTTGGAGCTTTTTGACCCTCCCTCACTATTTTTTCTCTATCTTGAGCATATGGAGGTATTTTTCTAACTTCCATATATCATCCAAAAGCTTAGTACATATTAGTAATCATCCTTCCATGATTGAATAATACCTTTATCTTCTTATCGGTAGCCTTTGTGTGTTCTTGATAACTGATGTATTCTATTTTTGATCTTTGCATGAATTCTGCCTTCTGCTCCTTAGATGCTCTTGGCAGCTATCAACAATGTGAATTCATGTACTCACAATTGAGTTTGAACATCCATTTATACTAAATTAGGCTCAATTCTTGATTGATGCACGCAAGTTAACTCTAGATCCAAGGTTTACAACTTGACCTTGATCTTTAGTTAGATATGTTTTAGATCCGTTAGGATGCATTAAAACATTTACATGAAGCTTGCTTGACCCTCAAGTTATGATTTAAAACAAATAAAAACTCTATAAATAGAATTACATTGATTTATCCATCGTGTAAAAATTAGATCCACAATTTGCGGGTTCTTTAACTGACTTTCGGTTCTGACGGTTGGTTTTCTTGGTCATCGGTGTTCCTTTCTTGAACTTGTCATCGGGTATTCCTTTTTTGTTCCTATCGGGTTAGTTCTAAAAACTGTGTCACCAGTGAAGCTTGTGGTCACCGGTGATGCTTTTCAATTCTATACTTAGCATTTTTCTTGTGACCTTTGTATTCTGTCGGGTATGCTTGCTGTTCGCCGGTAATGCCTTAGTCTGCTGGTGATGCTTGTAGTCTGGCGGTAATACTTTATTCTGCTGGTGATCTCTGTCAATGTTTTTCACTAAGTGTACTAATGGAAAAATAATGTCATCAATCTCCCCCTTTGACATTAGTATCAAAAACATGATATGTGCAACATACTGAGTGTATTAGTATGTACACCTGTGTATACTTCTTCCTTAGTCATTTGAATGACTCCCCCTATGTATATTCTGGTAAGTGTAAGTATATATACATATCTTTATGTATTTTTCTTTTCTCCTTTTTTGTGATATATATATAATGTACATAACTATATACATGTCCTTTCCTCCTTTTTTGATTCTAAAGGCAAAGGTACTTATAGCTTTTCAAAAAGGTGGGAATGTGAGGACTTGATTTCCTCCATCATCTTTTCCCATTTTTATTTCAGCATTTCTAGAGCCATGTGCTCTAGTGAAATCCATACATGTATGTCATAGATGATGTCTACTACAAACATCTCAGGTGTTGCTATTAAATTTCTAGCATCAGAAATATGTTGCTACACAATAGTAAGATTTGGTATAATATGTGCTTGAAGTTCAGTAATCTCACCTCTAAATTGTGTTTCAGCATCCCATATTTCTTGCCTTAGCCTATTTTCCTCTAAGACCATGTCATGATGTGAATTTATGCTGTTGGCATGAGAGGTTAGGATTTGTGCACTTTTTGTGGCATTATGATCTATCTTTGCTAGTTTGTCGCTGTTCTCTTTTGCAAATTTCTCTAGTGTGCACATCTTTTGAACGAACGTGATTGCTTCAGCAATCATTGGCTCTAATTCTTCTGTGAGTTCTAAGAGATTTACCTTGTTCAATGCCACTTCTTATCTGATTTTATCAATTAACTTGAATTGATATTTCTTTTTTTCTTGCTCTTCCATTGCTTGTTCTACATCTATACCTTGCTCTATTATGGCGTTGGTAAGAGCATCAATCTGTTCCTTTACTGAAGCATTTTCTTCAAGTTTTACTTCAGGAACAAGTTGTTGGAGTATCTCTTTTTCTTTTTCAAGTTCCATGTTTTCCCTATGTTCTTGGATCATCTTCTTTTGAATGGCTTTTCTCTGACATAACACTCCAAACTCTTGAAGTTTGTCACTGTCCAAAGTGGTAATGTCCCAGTTTGGAACTTCAATGACTTCATCAAATGTCACAGCCAATATATCCTTCTTCATTATTTTCTTCTTCTTCTTCTTTGGCTGGGTGGTAGATTGATCTACCACCATCTATAAAGCTTGAGATTGGGTAGATTTTGTGGGTGAGTATCAAGAGGATGAGGCATCCTTTTTTATCTGTTCAGTGTTCACCAGCTGGTTGGTGAAGACATCTCCTCATGTACCTTGGGTGTATCAACAGATGAATCTTCTTTTAATTTTGTACCTTCATTCTTCTTGACACCTTCACTCTTATCTTTCTCTTTACCCTTTCTCAATGTATCATCAGTGGTGTTATCTGCCTCTTTGTTATGATCTTTTGATACATTTTGCTGCTCATCTGTTGCATTCTTCATTTCAGTATCTGTATCTGTTGGAGTGTTGGATGCACCTTTGTTATCATCGGTACCCATATCCTTGGGTATATCATCATCTTTCTTAGATGATTTATCTTGACTTGACTGTATATCAATAGCATCTATTAATATATTCATATTCGTTGGTGTATTGACTGTTGCAGTGTCAATAGATATGTCCTGTCCGTCGGTCTTACCCTCTGCAGCATTGATGTCTTCATCTTTTTGAACCTCTGCTACAGGATCTTTTCCTGTAATGGTATCAACAATGTTGTCTAACCATGAATCATCATTTATATCAACATCTAAGTTACCTTTTATTGACAATTCTTCTTTGGTAACTTCTTCATCCTCCAAGTTTATGTGGATGGGGCTTTCTGGTACTTGATCATCTTTACCATCTTTTGACCAGTCCTCATCTATAACATCAGTTTGTTTTTGGCCTATGATCTGTACCTCTTCACTATCTAACTCAACTGTTGAGTTACCTATTTTTTTGATAGGTTCCTTTTCAGGACTGCTTTCCTCATCAGGATTTAGTATTCCACTCCATATTTGATGAGTGTCTTCTTCTAGCTCTATAAGCTTTCCTTGAAGAAACTTGTAAGCTCTCATTTTTGGTGAGAATTTCTTTGTATATTTCTCCATGACTTAATTGATTTCCTCTTTTGTTGATTCAAGAGGCATAAGAGAGACAAATACTCTTTCTCTTATCCTCTTCTCCTCATGGAGTGCAAAAGTGAATCTAGAAGATATTTTATCTAATAGTTCTTGTGGAACATCTTGTGAAGTAAAGTGCAGTGGGACATAATAGTGTTTGTACATCTTAGAAATAAGTGCATCTTCAATCTTATTTTGTTATACTGTATCCCATTTTAACCATTTCCTAATTTTAGGATGTCTAACAAATCTAGCTTCATAAATAGACTTACATATGTCATCAATGTTTTCAGTTGGGGATGTAACCTTTGCTTTTTCTTTTGCAAGTTTTACAGCGTCAGGTTCATCCATAGCTAACTCTTCTAAGTCTTCATCAGTCTAAACATATTTTCTCCTTTTGGTAGGTGCCCTAGCTGGTTGTTTTTCCTTTTGGGGTGTAGGTTTCCTTTTATACACTTTTCCTTTTACCATGGGAGAAGGAATTGCATCCTGTGCTGTTTGGCTCCTTGTTCTAGACTTCTTAGGTGGAGGAGAAGGTGGTGAATCAGAATTCTCTTCCTCTGATTCTTGTTTCTCTACTGTATCACCGATGGGAAGTTGTTCCTTGGTGAGTTCCTCCTTATTATTTTGTTCCTCTTCACCTTCTTCTCCTTCAGAAGATATTTTCAAGTTCTTTACCATTCTCTTTGACTGCTTTACCACCTTCTTGACAACAAGATTTGACTTAATCTTCAGTTTGGCCTCTTCATAAGTACCAAATCTTAATTGCTTGTTGTTAATGGGTACATTTAACAATGCCTGAATGCATTCAGTTGCTAATCCTATTTTGATTTCATAATCCAACTTTTCAAGCCATGATTTCCTTGGAACTACAACTTGTATGCAAGTGAAATCTATATCCACCATAAAACATATCTCTTCATGGTGTTCCTCTATCAGTTTCTCAGGAATCCTTGTTCTTGCTTGAAGCATTTCCTTTATGGATTTGAAATATTCATGCATCACATTGTCAAAATCTGTACCAAGTGATTCTATGAACTCACTTATCTGAATGGTAATCGATCTACTGGTGTCCCATGCAACTTTTCCTATGGAAGGAAAGTATTCTTCAAAGTAAAAGAATATACACATTATGAGGGAACCAAGCTTACATGTGTTTGTCCTTGAGGACCTTATTGTGCACATGTTCTCCTCAAATTGATGTAATAAGATCTCTGCCAGATCCATCTTCTTCCCCTGTTTAATAATCTTGTACGCTGTGCTCATAGCAGTACTAGATATGATATTCATTCTGCTTGCTTGGAAGATTTTGTATCCAATGAAACATGCTCCAAACTTCAGCTCTGCGTCGGTAATGGTGTTTACCTTCAATTCCCTTTTATCTAATTTTGCACCAATTAGTTTTTCAACATCTGCCAGAGATGGGTGTTTATGAGCCTACGGCTTATCGGTTGTAGGATAACCAGTAACCGCATGTATAACATCCTTTGTTATAGGTTTTGGCTTGTTTAGCCATAGAGCCTTGTTGTGAACTCTGCTAAGGATGATTTTAATCCATTCTATCTTGAAAACCCTAGGAAAATGTAGTGCATTTGTGAGTCCTTTCACTTCCAAGTGTTTATGCTCTTCTTTAAGCTTTCCAACATCATCACAAAGTGCCACATAGGTGTTATCAAGATCTAGATCTCCTATCTCTGAGATCTTGCAGTGAATGTAGGACCTTACATCCTCTACTAGCAAAACCCTAGGTGGGATTTGGGAGAATGCTCCAGAATCGTCTGGTTTAGAAGCTATTTTAGGGTGTAATTTGTACTTAGGTTTAGCACACGCTCCTCTATTGACAAGTCTAAAGGGTTTCTTCTTGTCATCCTTTATTTTCTCTACCCTAGAGGTCGATGCCATCGTATTTACAATTTAGGGATTTTCGCAAAATACATACAGTGCTATCGGTGACAGTATTAACTTACTGATTCTCTGTGATTGCCTATGAATCTGAATGCTTTGTGTTTGACTTTTGCTGGGTCACTTTCCAATCTGCTCTCAAATTGCTCTGGTCTTCTTTTCTCTACTCAAAAATCATGGGTGCAAAAATGATCTTACCCGTTGGGATTTTATACCTTTCTGTGCCCTAAGTTGTCATAAATGCTTACCAACTCGTCAGTTTATGAAGACTACTTTTGTTGGTAAAGACATTCATAATGTCGTCGGTGTCTATGCAAAGCATTGGGGTTGTTAGCAGTTTTGGAGACTTCACCGATGATTGTCGGTGAGGTTGCGATGACAAATTTTGTGATTCAGTATTCACCGATATCCATCAGTTTACACTTAGCTTGTGTAATGATCGATACATTCCTATAAGTAATGCTAACTTTTTCTGTGTGTGTTCACCAATGCATATTGTGCCCAATAACCGATGGTTGCTTTTCAATAGTTTAGTACATAACAATGTATTGCATCTTTATTCATGCTAATATTACAATATGAACTATGTATAATGGAACCGATGCATAGTAAAACTTGTTATAATGCAATTCCATACTTACTTGTGAAATCAAGTTAGATGTAGTGATGTCACCGGATCCAGTGGATGGGGTGTCACCATTTGCATTGCTTGTTCCAGCACCTTCAGTGTTTGTGGCTTTTACCCACATCTTGTTTCTTATTCTTTTGATGTCATCAATGGTATTTCCATTGGGATGTGTATTTGTGTCTATCAGTCGGTCTTTGCAATCTTTTATCCCATGTCCAACTTTATGACAATGTAAGCATGCCATACCTGGATTGGACCATCCTCTTGACCTTCTGGTCCACTTTCTCATACAGTTGGCAGAAATATGACCATACCTTCCACATGATGTGCAATTTACCCATGTGTTATAGTCCAAAACATATGAGTTACCTACTCTTTCTGGTTTGTATCTTTTATCATCCTCCTTTGGAGTCCATGCCTTGTTATTCTTTTTCCAGCATTCCTTATGTGTATGCCCATTCATCTTGCATGTTGGACAATACTTGTCCATATAGGTTTTTCTCTTTGGATTTATCACTTTGGATCTG
>MU226056.1:482763-493013 GCA_018584345.1 Thuja plicata | reverse complement strand
ATATATATATATATATATAATCAACTTTCTATTTAATAAAAATTTCTTATTTGATATGTAGGTGATAAAAGAAGTATTAATAATATTTTAAAGATTAAAAGAATTCCCACCAAGTAAATTAGAAATGACCCCACAAAAGCATTTTTCATAAAACACTAATAAAAAAGTTCATTTCTTTCCCAGTGTCCAACCCTAACCCTAATTCAAAATTAGGGTTGGGGCTAAAATATATCAACACAAAAAAAAACTTTCTTGTATTCCCTCTTCCTTCTCTCTCTCATGGCTAAGGCTGAAACCCTAAGTTGTTCTCATGTTTCTCCATCTATATTTTTCTTTTCTTTGTGGAGATTTAATGGCTTCAAAGGAGGAGCAAACAAAAAAACAACAAATACACATAGATGCATAAACTCAACTATATGTATGTATCATATGTGTATATTGCAAAAATTTAAATACTTTCTTTATTATAGTTTTCAGATTTTAAGTGTTATATATATAAAATGACATATAGATGTCTATGTTATTTTAAGATAGATATACAAATTTATAAACTTGTATAAAATTTACTTATGCATTTGTACACAAATGCTTGAGTAAAATTTTGATTTAACCCTGTATACAAATCTTTTCTCATTCCTCATATTTGTATTTTGAATGGATCTATCGTTCACTATATTTCTTTTGTTTAGATGTTTTTATTTATATCCTAAATGCTTCATTAAAAATTTTAAGTTCTGCTGTGCAAAAGGGAAGAGGGTTTCATTGTGTTTATTTTTTTAAGTTTGCTGTTATATATATATATATATATATAATGACATATAGATGTCTGTGTTATTTTAAGATAGATATACAAATTTATAAACTTGTATAAAATTTACTTATGCATTTGTACACAAATGCTTGAGTAAAATTTTGATTTAACCATGTATACAAATCTTTTCTCATTCCTCATATTTGTATACATGTATATGTACAGATATGTTAATGTAGATAAAAGAAGAAAATAATCATTTAAGATTTATGTGAAGAGTATATTTATAAAATAGAGATATATCCATATATAAATCAATAAAATAGAAATAAGAACAATTTTCTAAGAAAATTGATGTCCTTAAAATCTGGTATTGTTTTTGAAGTAGAGATATTTCTTTATGTTACCAATATGCATAATTGAATCTTCACACATAAAAATGATACCTAATTCATTTATTAGTATGTAATTATATAACAAAGAAAGATAATTTAAAGGACAAGTTTATAACAACCTAATACTATTAAAATATGGAACTAACCCCCTTTTTTTTTTAAAAAAAAAAGAGAGATACTGTTAAACATTCTGTACAGACATACATGTATGGACTAAATTTTATGCATCTTTAATGCAAATTTTTAAAAGCAGAGATTACATAAAGAGAAATAAATTCCTTTCTTTTAAATTAATTTATAAGTTAAGTACACTTAAAAAACATAGAGATGTTTTCTTTATGTATTTCATTAAACAGAATAAACTCTACTTGTATAAAACATAATCTAAACATTTCTCTTCTCTTTCAAACAAACAACCATCAAACTTTAATAAAATTTCCTTACAAAATTTAAATAGAATTTCAGAAGTTTATTAATACAAAGATTCATCCCTATGGCTTGAGATGAAATTTATATTCACAAAATACAAATAAAAGCAATCATCTTCTTCTCTCCAAGCTTTGAGCATACCTTCCCAACAAAACCAGACAACTACAAATCTGCAACAACAAGGTTTTTGAAAATAAACCATGGGAGCTCACCTCCCACCCTAGGTCTCTATGAGACCACCCCTGAGCTAGGTGAAAACAAGAGAAGGCTGGGTATCACACAAGCAATCCACCACACAAAAACCAGCTCAAAAAAACAACAACACATAACTCCCTCCCAAAGTTCATTTACAAATTGAGTCATAATGGACTCAAAATTTGGGGTGAAGGTGGAATAAGCATGTAGGAGACAGCTAAAATAAGAATTCATTAATATAAAAAATTTTACTTGCCTTCCCAAATCTATTCCCACAACAACAGCTTCATAAACACCACCATAAAACCCTTATCACCCCCATGAGTAAACACAAGCATTTTTTTGGCACATGGAGCCCATAACATCCATGATACATCCCTCTTCTTCCCAAGAAGAGACTCTTCACTATCATGGTATCCAAAATATGTCCTTCACCCACCATGACTCTCTCTACCCTCGCAAGGGTGAGAGATTTCATTCACTCTCATTTACAACAAAATCATAAACGACAAGAAATAAAGTAAAGAAGAGAAAATTCAAATTCTTTTCACTACATGCTATCAAAAGAACAACCATAAACACAACAAGGAATTTATATCACTAAATGTCAACAAGGTTTTGAAACCAATAATGCAAGAAATACCACACATAAAATATTAGAGGTACCAACCTTACTCCTAGCAAATGGATTGGAAAAAAAAATTGAGATGAGCCCTTCCTTCCCTTAGCCTCCAACTAGAAACCCTCCAAACAAGACTCAAGTCTCAAAAAATTATAGAGTGGGAAATCAAATCCCAACTCTCCTCTCTTTCCTCCCTATAAGGCTCTCCCTCCAACTCCTACCTATTTCCCAACAAGAGGAGAGGTGACATGAGTCCTCTTCTCCAACACTTGTCAAATTACAGTGTATGGAAGAGACTCCATTAACTTGAAGGGAGTGAGGGCATTTCTCTTTTCCCCAAATTTTGCCACTATCCTAGAAGGGCAATTAAGAAGGCCCCAAAAAGAGGTTTTGACACTCAAAATAATGAAAAACAACCCCAAACCCATACTACTACTAAAAAACTAGATATTCTTAACTCTAACTACCTCAAAGGACTCATTTTAACCCTTCAAAAACTCCCTTATAGTTTACATTCGAATTTCAAGAATAGTACTCATGACTTGGGTTTTCAAGACAAGCTTACCTCACATGATTACACTACATACTAACCTAGGGTAAAAATCAGCTTAAAAATCCACATGGGCATACCATCTCGCAACACATGTGTCAATTGACACTACATAAGCACTTCACATTTACAAAATGACATGTTTAAAAAAAGAAACTAGCAAAGTTAAAAGGAAATGCATTTACAATCATGCAATTCACATTTACAACATATATAACATTTACGATTAGGTTGTTTCCCTTTCTAGGGATAGCCTTGGCTTCACAAGGATATCCACAATTAGCCCAATCTTGTTCCCTGATTTTGAAACCATGGTCTATCCATCTGCACACTCGAACAGGGCATCAATAGTCCAAGAAAGGAAACAAATATTCATGATATTACACATTATAATATATTCCTTTAACCAAAATTATATATATCACTATTTAGAACTAGATCAATCATGAACATATAACTGATAATTACCTAACATACCAATATGAAACATTTGTAGAATTTAAACCAAATTTCACATTTACATGACATAAGATCAATTGCAAATTTAGAACATAAGAAAGGAAATTGTTCAAACATGTATAGATCTGAGAATCATATGTAATAAACAATACATCTAACATCATCAAAATAGAGTCAACATAAGATAACTATACTATGAAAGTCCATTACGATAATGTATCAAAATAAATGTATCATCCAGATAAATATAACATGAGAGTATCAACTCTAAATGGATCATCAGGGTAGGACCTCACATCCTCCCCCTCTAGGCATGAACTTCCTCCTAGAGCTCATCAAAAAGGTGGGGGTACTCTTGCCTCATGCATGTTGTTTCCTCCCATGAGGTTGTGATCTCATCATAACAATCCCACTAGACCCTAACCTGGTCCAGATCTTGGCCTCACAGGGCCAATGTCCATCGAGATAGTATGCGGATGGGTTCCAAAGCCAACTTCCCATATAAATCCACCTGTAAAGCATCCCAATCAATAATGTGAGACTCATCATAGATATATTTTCTCAAAACAGATACATGGAACACATTGTGGATATGCGATAGGCTAGGTGGCAGTGCTAGATGATAGGCAACTGGTGCTATCCTCTCCAAAATCTCAAATGGGCCTACAAATTGGGGTGCGAGCTTAGAGCCCTATCCAAAATGGATCGGACTCTTGTATAGACACAATCTCAAAAATACCCTATCTCTAACCATGTAGACTCTATCAACCCTCTTCGTGTCTGTATATTTCTTCTGTCTATCCCAAGCCTCTCTAAGACACTCTCTGATCAAAACAACATGCTGCTCCATGTCCCTGACCAATTCTAGCCCAATTGAAACCCTATCCTCAATTCTATCCCAAATCAACAGTGTCTGACACGGCCTCCCATACAAGGCCTGATAAGGCGGCACATCCAAGGATGTGTGATGCCAATTATTGTAGGCAAACTCTACTAAGTGAAGGTATTCCTCCCATCTAGATTGGTGATCCATAACATACATCTGCAACATATCCTCCAATACCTCATTAACTCTCTCAGTTTGCCCATCTGTCTCAGGGTGATAGGTTGTACTAAAATTGAGCCTGGTGCCCAATGCTGTCTGTAACTCTCTCCAAAATAAAGAGGTAAAGAGAGAATCACGGTCTGATATAATCTTACGAGAAATGCCATGGAGCCTGACAATGTCTTGCAAGAAACGTGTGCTACTGCAAGTGTTGTGAAAGTGGTACACATGGGTGAGAAGTGGGCAACTTTGGTCAACCTATCAACTATCACCATGATGGCATCATGGCGACGAGAATACATAGGTAAACCAATAATAAAGTCCATGGAAATGGTGTCCCACTTCCACATTGGTACCTCATGTGGCTGAAGAAGTCCACCTAGATGGCTGTGCTCTGCCTTAACTCTCTGACACTCTAAACATCTGGCCATAATACTAGCAATGTACAACCTCATATATGGCCAGTGATAGAGCTACCTCAGATCTGCATGCAACTTCTTGACCCTGGGGTGTGCTGCATATGGTGCTCTATGGGCCTTAAATATAATGAAGTCACACAACCCACTGGGTGTAGGGACATATATGCGACCCCTATGATGAAGAAGTCCATCAGATTCTAAGGAATAACCAATGAATTTTCCCTTTAGGGGCCTCTGATCTCGATTAAACTGAGAATACTCTGAATAGAACTCATCCTCAAGCAAGTGCTAAATTATGCAGTCCCTCAAATCCATCCCAGTAGTCATGGAGGAGAGTGTATGTCACCTCCTAATCAACGCATCTTCTACAACATTCTCCTTCCCTTTGATGTAGTGGACGTCAAAATCATACTCACAAAGGAACTCCATCCACCTCCTCTATCGCGCATTAAGATTAGGCTGGGTGAAAATGTATTGGAGGCTTTGGTGATCTGAATGGAGCTCAAAATGGTGCCCCAAAAGAAAATGACACCACCTCCCTAATGCATGAACCAATGCTGCTAACTCAAGGTCATGTGTAGGATAATTAAGCTCGTGAGTCTTGAGTTTCCTAGACTCATAGGCAATGGCTCGTCCATCCTACATAAGGACTACTCCAAGTCCATCTAAGGATGCGTCTATGTATACCATAAAGTCTGATGAAGGATTGGGCACAACTAGGATAGGTCCACTAGTAAGAGCTCTCTTGAGCTCCTAAAATTCCCTATCGCACTTCTCCATCCATTCAAACCTCTTTCCCTTGCTCTGAAGGGATGTGATAGGGTGTGCCACTCTAGAGAAGCCCTCAAAAAATCATTTGTAGTAGCTTGCTAACCCCATGAAGCTCCTGACCTCTAACACAGTGATAGGTGTTGGCCAATCCATGATAGCTCTAATCTTTGATGGGTTGACTGTGATCCCATCACCTGATATAACGTAGCCAAGGTAGTGGACCTCTCACCTAAAGAAAGCACACTTTGACAAACTTCCATATAACTGATTATCTCTCAAGCACTGCAAAACCTATCTTAGGTGCTCCTTATGCTCCTCCTCATTATTAGAGTATATCAATATGTCATCTAGGAATACAATTACAAATCTGTCCAAAAAGGTATGGAACACTCCATTCATAAGACTCATAAAAACTGCTGGAGCATTTGTGAGGCCAAAAGGAACCACGGTAAACTCATAGTGGCCATATCTTATGAAGAATGCTGTCTTTTGGATATCACTCTCCACAATCCGTAACTGATGGTATCTAGATTTTGGATCTATTTTAGAGAATACCTAGGCACCCTAAAGCTGATCAAACAAATCATTGATCCTAGGGAGCAGATACTGATTCTTGATGGTTACTTTATTAATGTGACGGTAATCCATACACAACCTAAGTGATCCATCCTTCTTCTTAACAAATATGATGGGTGCTCCCCTTGGTGAAATACTAGGGCAAATGTGCCCTTTCTCCAAGAGCTCCTCCAACTAAATCTTGAGCTCATTGAGCTCGTGAGTAGTCATCCTTTAAGGGGCTCTAGACACTGGCACAACTCCTAACACAAGGTCTATATGAAATTCAAATGCCCTAGGTGGGGGCATACCAGGTAGCTCTGAGGGAAAAAGATCTGTATACTCCTATAATATAGGAAAGTCATCAAGGGAGGTTCCCTTCTCTTCCCCCTCCTCCTCTTTATCACTGATGGTAATAGAAAATAGCTGACAACCCTTGCACATGCAACACTTAAGCTACATGGCAGAGATCACACAGAGGGATATGGGTCTCAGGACCCTTGAAATGACCATGGGTGAACCTGAACCATCTACCCATTTGACCCTCTTCTGTCTACAATCCATCTTCATGTTGTGGGCACAAAGCCAATCCATGCCAATAACTACATTATAAGAACCAAGGGGTGTGATACGTAGATCTATCATAGAGGTCATATCACCTATCTATAATTGACAATCTATGACTATAGAATCAACTGATACCCTAGCACCAGATGCTAACTCAACTTCCCAATTCACCTCCTGTCTAGCTGCCACTAGCCCACATCGCTCCACTAAAAATGGGGAAATGAAAAAATCAGTAGCTCCTAAATAAAAAAGGATAATGATGGTACTACCTTGAATCATACCTATCACCTCAATCACTGTGGCCTGATGCTCTACCTGGTGGTTATCAACCACTACAAAGACTCTATGGGACTTACCCAAGTCCCCAACCATGGCCTCAGATGCTACAGAATGTGAACCTCCTCCCTGGGGACGGTCCCTAGAAAAATTCCCTATGCCTCCACAAGTGAAACAAGGCCCTCGAGACTGCATATGTATGCCCTATGATCTAGTGTGCTATGATCCCCCTATCCTACTAGAACCACTAAAACCACCTTGAGAGGTCTACTAAGTCCTCGCTGGAGGAGTGTATGGTGCCTGTGACCTCTAATCTCTCCTAGGCCCCTGCACCTGCCACTGTTTGGGCTTAAATCCCTGCTATCCCTGTGCTGGTCTAGTCCTCTGACTTTGCTAAGTCTATTGTGGCTGAGGTTGTGAGGCTCTAAAGGTCCCTGATGAGTGCTTTAGATTCCCCTTCCAAGGGGATCTCTAATATCCTATACTCTGACCTACAAAATTTCAATTTTGTGATTGATCTCATGTATCGTGTCATCTGCCCTACACTTCCTCTAAAATCAAGGCCTTTTCTATGGCCTCTCATAGATCCACTGGTTCTACCATGCACACTAGTCCATAAATAGAAGTACTAAACCCTTAAAAAAAGTGGTTGACACAGAACTTCTCATCCCTCATGTACTCTACGTGAGGTAGAAGCTTGAGGAATCTTCTCTCATATTGAGAAACAGATAAGCCCCTCTATTGTAGATCATGGAACTCATCTCTACGACACTGCCTGTAATGCTCTAAGAGGTAACAGTCTCTGAATCTCTCTAGAAAAGATTCCCCGGTGAGGACATCAATAACCAGGTTACTCTTGTACACTTCCTGTCGTCACCATACCGTTGCACCTCCTCTCAACAAGAGGATGGCCAATCAAGCTCGCACATTGCTCTCACATGCACGCAACCCAAAAAATATCTCTAAACTCATCCCTAACCTGGTCCCCCACATCCTGGGGTGCTCCTTTACCAACCTGAGGTACAAACCCTGGGAGTGGTCCTGCCATGTGAACAAACTCCCCATCCTGCTCTGCCTGCTCCTTGACTCGTCGAGGAGGAGGAGGAATCCTACTTTGATCATGGGTTGCTCCCCCTGGCCCTGCTATCTGATCTCCAAGAGGTAACCTATCCATAAGAATCCCTGCTAGATTCTAGAGAGCATTTAGTACTTCCTAATTTGGATTCAAGGGTGAAATAGGTGGAGGTTCCTGCTCCACCTTAGCATCAACTCTAGCACCCTTAGCATCTCGCTTATCATGAGCTGGTGCCACATGGGTACGACCCTGACCTCTCCCATGTTGGCGAGCCTACCGAGTGACGGGAGGCATCCTACAAGTTAAAGCAAGTTAAAAGTTACTAAGGTTAAACACAATGGGTCTAAGGTTCCAAGGTTGAAACATGGCTCTGATACCAAAATGTCATGCCCAAATTTGCATGTAAAAAACTCAATTTTTTTTTGAAAGGTATAACTAAAAGGATGAAGGGTCAGTTATCGCATGCTTACTAAGTGTCCCCATGAGTAAATGAGTTTAGACAGAGGGTTAAGGTCAAGAGGGATAGGTGGTCAAATGTTGACATTAGGGTTGAGGGAAAATCATGACGTGTGTCAACGTCCCTCAACCCATGAGTCTAGAAGGTCTAGTTTAATCAAATACAGTTTTCATAAGTTTTCTAGAGTTATAATTGAACTTGGTTTTCAACTTCCTCTACACTATGGTTCAATGATAAAACTATGATGATTATTCTAAGATTATTATTTTATGCCTAGTTCATAATTTTAGACATATTAAATTAATATGGTTGTAATTAACATTATTCTTACGTTGACCATTACACTGGCCATATATAAATGTCACGTAAAAATAACATTATTTAGGTCCACGTTCAAGTCTAAAATAGATTAACTAACTAAGTATCCTAATAATAGAAGAATCTAACTGAAAGACTATAACCCTCCATAAATAATTTTAAGTTGAAAAATTAGATCATTAGTTTTAATAACCCAAGTTATTCCAACACCCTTTATTAAAAATACAACTTAATTTAAATCACCATCTTTATTAAATTATTATTATTTTTAATTACATTACCTATTTACCATAAAAGTTTATTTCAAGAATTATTAAAAATTCTCACATGCTAGACTTAATGCTAATTCTGCAAGTTAATTTAATTACATTAAAAATTACCATCTTTAGCTTAAATGAACCATCTAGTTTTATTTTTAACATTTAAAGTATTAGATATTTGATAAAGTTAAGCTGATAAATGTATTAAAACATTATTAAATCATCTCAATACTTTATTCAAATATAAGAGAAGATAACTTTTAATAATAATCTCTAATAATAAATAAAAATCCATAAAGTTGGGGTCTATTTAATTTATAAAAATAAAAAGCAACCTTCTATTTAATAAAAAAGTTTCTAATGATTAATTAAAAGCCATAGAACCGGGGTCTATTTAATTTATTTATATATAATAAATAATCAACTTTCTATTTAATAAAAATCTCTTATTTGATGTGTAGGTGATAAAAGAAGTATTAATAATGTTTTAAAGATTAAAATAATTCTCACCAAGTAAATTAGAAACGACCCCACAAAAGCATTTTTCATAAAATACTAATAAAAAAGTCCATTTCTCTAACAATGCCCAACCCTAACCCTAATTTGAAATTAGGGTTGGGGCTAAAATATATCAACAAAAAAAAAACTTTCTTCTATTCCCTCTTCCTTTTCTCTCTCTCATGGCTAAGGCTGAAATCGTAAGTTGTTCTCATGTTTCTCCATCTATATTTTTCTTTTCTTTGTGTAGGTTTAATGGCTTCAAAGGAGGAGAAAACAAAAAAAACAGCAAATACACATAGATACATATACTCAACTATATGTATGTATCATATGTGTATATTGCAAAAATTTAAATACTTCCTTTATTATAGTTTTGAGATTTTAAGTGTTGTATTTTAAATTTCTTGTTGCAGACCTCTATGTATTTTGAATGGATATGTCGTTCACTATATTTCTTTTGTCTAGATATTTTTATTTATATCTTAAATGCTTCATTAAAAATTTTAAGTTCTGCTGTGCAAAAGGGAAGAGGGTTTCATTTTTTTTTTTTTTTAAGTTTGCTGTTTTAAATAGATATATATTTATATATAAAATCACATATAGAT
>MU226056.1:458779-481110 GCA_018584345.1 Thuja plicata | reverse complement strand
TTCTCATTCCTCATATTTGTATACATGTATATGTACAGATATGTTAATGTAGATAAAAGAAGAAAATAATCATTTAAGATTTATGTAAAGAGTATATTTATAAAACAGAGATATATCCATATATAAATCGATAAAATAGAAATAAGAACAATTTTATAAGAAAATTGATGTCCTTAAAATCTAGTACTATTTTTGAAGTAGAGATATTTCTTTATGTTTCTAACATGCATAATTGAATCTTCATACATAAAAAGGATACCTAATTCATGTATTACTGTTTAATTTTATAACAAAGAAACAAAATTTAAAGGACAACTTTATAACAGCCTAATACTATTAAAATCTGGAACTAACCCTTAAAAAAAAAAGAAAAAAAAGAGACATATTGTTAAACATTCTGTACAGACATATAGGTATGGATTAAATTTATGCATCTTTAATGCAGATTTTTAAAAGCAGAGATTACATAAAGAGAAATAAATTCCTTTCTTTTAAATGAATTTATAAGTTAAGTACACTTAAAAAAGATAGAGATGTTTTCTTTATGTATTTCATTAAACAAAATAGACTCTACTTGTATAAAACATAATCTATACATTTCTCTTCTCTTTCAAACAAACAACCAACAAACTTTAATAAAATTTCCTTACAGATTTTAAACAGAATTTTGGTAGTTTATTAATACAAAGATTCATCCCTATGGCTTGAGATGAAATTTATATTCACAAAATACAAATAAAAGCAACCATCTTCTTCTCTCCAAGCTTTGAGCATACCTTCCCAAGAAAATTAGACAGCTACAAATTTGCAACAAGAAGGTTTTGAAAATAAACCATGGGAGCTCACCTCCCATCCTAGGTATCTATGAGACCACCCTTGAGCTAGGGTAAAAAAAGAGAAGGCTGGGTATCACACAAGCAATCAACCACACAAAAACCATCTCAAAAAAAATAACACATAACTCCCTCCCAAAGTTCATTTACAAATTGAGTCATAATAGACTCAAAATTTGGGGTGAAGGTGGAATAACCATGTAGGAGACAACCAAAATAAGAATCCATTAATATACACAATTTTACTTACCTTCCCAAGGTTATTCCCACAACAAAAGCTTCATAAACACCACCATAAAACCATTATCATCCCCATGAGTAAACACAAGCAATTTTTTGGCACATGGAGCCCATAACATCCATGATACATCCCTCTTCTTCCCAAGAAGAGACTCTACACTATCATGGTATCCCAACTATGCCCTTCACCCACCATGACTCTCTCTACCCTCCCAAGGGTGAGATATGTCATTCACTCCCATTTACAACAAAATCATAAATAACAAGAAACAAACTAAAGAAGAGAAAATTCAAATTCTTTTCACTGCATGCTATCACAAGAACAACCATATACACAACAAGGAATTTATATCACTAAATTTCAACAAGGTTTTGAAACCAATAATTCAAGAAATTCCACACATAAAATATTAGAGGTACCAACCTTACTCCTAGTAAATGGATTGGAAAAAAATTGATATGAGCCCTTCTTTCCCTTAGCCTCCAACTAGAATTCCCTCCAAACACAAATCTAAGTCTCCAAAAATTGGACAGTGAGAAATCAAATCCCAACTCTCCTCTCTTTCCTCCCTATAAGGCTCTCCCTCCAACTCCTACCTATTTCCCAACAAGAGGAGAGGTGACATGAGTTCTCTTCTCCAACACTTGTAAAATTACATGCATGGAAGAGATTCCATTAACTTGAAGGGAGTGAGGGCCTTTCTTTTTTCCCCAAATCTTGCCACTATCCTAGAAGGGAAATTAAGAAGGCCCAAAAAAGAGGTGATGACACTCAAAACAATGAAAAATAAACCCAAACCCATAGTACTACTAAAATATTAGATATTCTTAACTCTAACTACCTCAAAGGACTCATTTTAACCCTTCAAAAAATCCCTTATAGTTTACATTCGAATTTCAAGAATAGTACTCATGACTTGGGTTTTCAAGAAAAGCTTACCTCACATGGTAACACTACATACTAACCTAGGGTAAAACTCAGCTTAAAAATCTACATGGGCATGCCATCTCGCAACACATGTGTCAATTGACACTACATAAGCACTTCACATTTACAAAATGACATGTTTAAAAAAAGAAACTAGCAAAATTAAAAGGAAATACATTTACAATCATGCAATTCAAATTTACAACATAAATAACATTTAAAATTAGGTTGTTTCCCTTTATAGGGCTAACCTTGGCTTCACAAGGATATCTACAATTAGCCCAATCTTGTTTCCCTAATTTTGAAACCATTGTCTATCCACCTGCACACTCGAACATGGCATCAGTAGTCCAAGAAAGGAAACACATATTCATGATATTACACATTATAATATATTCCTTTAACCAAAATTATATACATCACTATTTAGGAATAGATCAATCATGAACATATAACTGATAATACCTAACATACCAATATGAAACATTTGTAGAATTTAAACCGAATTTCACATTTACATGACATAAGATCAATTGCAAATTTAGAACATAAGAAAGGAAACTGTTCAAACATGTTGTATAGATCTGAGAATCATATGTAATAAACAATACATCTAACATCATCAAAATAGAGTTAACAAAAGATAACTATACTAGAAAGTCCATTACGACAATGTATCAAAATAAATGTATCATCTAGATAAATATAACATGAGAGTATCAACTCTGAATGGATCATCAGGGTAGGACCTCACACAGCTTCTGATAAATAAAAAAGCATGATTTTTCTCGAAAGGACAATGAGAAGGAAACACATGTTGAACCCTTCGATACCGTGGGTACATCTTATCAAGTGACAGATGAAGAACATGATGTATTTATTCCAGGAGTTCGTATTACATTTTTAGTGCAGCCTATGATAGATAATGAAGGACAGTGTAATGTTATTCCTATGACTATATATTAAAAATGTCTATGTCATTGGTGAATAAAAGGAAAATTTTGAACAATTTGGAGATGATGTTTAGATAATTGATGATGTAAAAACAAATGTTGAGACCCAAAAAGGTGTTGATACAGATAAGGAAGAGGATAAGGGTGCAGATCAAATGATGAGGTGAAGGAAGAAAGAGTTTCAGTTGAAAAAGTTGTGAAACTTGAGGTAAGAGACACTATGAAGGTATTGGAATAATTTCTTGAAGAGGAAACTGACACAGATGATATGATTATTCAAGTTCTTATTCATTTGGATTCATTGAGTCCTATGCAGATGATGAGACTTGCTTCAGTGTCTCAGGCTAAAGCAAGTTTTTTTTTTTGAAAAATGACATGAAGGACAATGAGCTTTTAGCAATGACATTAGATGTGTTAGGAAAGGTTATGCTGATCTATGATCAAGATCATAATGGTTCCCTATTAGGTCAGTTAGAAGGATTAATGAATGCTATTGATTCTTTTTTTATTCTCTGGAATATTTATCTTTGGTTAAGGTGAATAATGAGTTTGATAAAAGAAGATATTATGAGATGGTTTTCTCAATTAAAAAAGATAAAACATCTTCAGGGATTGGTTTTAAGTAGTTGAAGGATGCTTTAAATGAAGGTGGAAACATCTTTAGAACATCTATTGATTATCCCATGTGTGTTTCTAACATTGGGAAGATCATAAGGGAAAGTGAGGATAACTTGAGCAAGTTGCCTGAATCATGTAATCCTTTGAAAACTTCAACCTCTATTTATGTAGTACAAGTTACATCTTTGAATGAAAAGATAAAGAAACTTATTGCTGGAAAGGATAGGATGAAAGGGAGGATCGGTGAACTTCAAATCCATATCTGACCAAAGTTGGATATCTTGTTCAATGGACTACAGGAGACAGATGTAGCTTATTTATATCCTAATGCATCAAATCTTGTAGCTGTAGAGAAGATAGCATATGCAATTTATGGATAGATTAAGATAGTTGAGAGCATGAAGAAGAGTTGGGGTATCAATTTTTCGGCCATGAGAAACACTTTCTTAGATATTTTCAAACTTTTGTAAGTATATCCTGCATACTTGTATATACCAGAGATATATAGGATTTTGGTAGAACAATTTTGTTTTATTTTAAACCTTTTACATTGATGTCTAAGGGGGAGATATAAGGAGTAAAAAATAAACTATTCAACTCAGGGGGAACACGTAATTGTTGAGAGATCTTTTTTTGGAGTTTGGCATTTTGTTTGGGCACTTAGTCATTTTTCACTAAGTGTTGCCATCAATTCCAAAAGGGGATATTGTTGGAAAGACACATTGACATGGATGGATTGTATGTTGTTACTGATGAAAAATATATAGGATTCTTATGGTCACTTGTCATGTTTTGGAGTTACCGAAGGTTAGAATAAAGATTTGGCTAAGTATGGACAAAATAACATAGGATACACAGATTGGTATATGGTTATGTACAGATAGGTACAATAGATTTTTGGCCAGTGAACCTAGGTGGAGTTTCAGTAAGGTATAATCTACCTTGTTCTACGTTCACAATAGTTAATATTATTAGATGATCGAGTTATGGCATTCTGAGTATCGGTTATACAGAGAACAATGAAGAACATTGGCAATATGCTAATGGATCAATCAATGATCCTAACAAATTGATGATTTGATGGGTTTGAGAGTTGTATATGATAGAGATGACATGTATGCTGATATCTATATTTTTTTTCAAGGTTAGGAACAAATTTTGAGCTTGGATATGGATGACACTTCACACATTATTTATATTATTCTTGAGAAAGACTAATGGAGATATTATCTTTGCAAATAGATATATAAGATTGAGTGTTTGTGATGATTTCATATAGCGATGGTTAGATATGATATGCATAAGTAATGTGTGTGCAAATGAATAATAATCAGAAGTTTGATTGGAAGTTGAGCAGAATTATGTTGCACTTACATGGAAATGTACATACATAGTTGATGCTACTTCTTAGTTCATCTTTGTTGAATTGTTGTTCAATCATTTTGTATGTAAGTGAGCCTTTATATATTTTAATATGAGTAGTGAGCTCTAGGGTGTAAGCCTGACTGCATGTACATTAACATTATGTATTCAAACCTTTAACAATGTTATTATTTATACATAAGTAATTACTTGTGGGTTCATCCCCACTGTGGTTTTTCTCTTAACTGGGTTTCCACACAAAAATCACGGTGTTATAATATTGTGGATGTTTTTCTTATGCTTATGTTGTTTAATTATAGTTATATTTGGTTTATGGATGTGTAATCAAATTAATATGGTAATTAAGTTTTGAACACTAATTAACCCCCCTAGTCTCCTTAAATCTTAATAATGTTTTGTTGACAATACATACAATATTTAGTAAGCGCAACATACTGACCTCATCTTACTTTTTTTTACTATGTAATGTATCCACTTATGTAGCCAATAGATGATTATATCCTCCTTCATGTTTTATAATAGAGGATTTGGTAGTAGAGAACATGCATTAGGAGTATATGAGAGCATTAATGCTCTATTCATCTTTATTGACAAGAGCTCGAATGAAATTTTTTATTCTATTGGCACTAAAAGGACCATTTTGAACATCGTTAAAACCAACCTCTCACTCCACCAAAGACTACATCACAGTGAGAAATTCCACCATGCATGACCACATCAAATAGGACAAGTGGCCTATGGTCCACCATTCCCCACCTTCATTGTTGTTTTGCAATGCACCAAAACATCCCTTGTGAAACAAAAACCATCGCTATCTCACAAGGAGCCAAAACATCACTTGAAAAACAAAGAAACTGGCACTATCTCGCAAGGAGCCAAAAATCCCTTGTAAAATTGTGAAATAGTCCAACGAGTTGCACTATTTCATTGAAATCTGAGCCAATGACCCAAAGGATGATCATTTCAGCAAGACCCAAATATGTCTTGCCGAAACACAATCACTAATCACTACTTCCAACCGGTTGTATCTCTTATGGAAACTAACCCAGAGGGTTAATGGTAAAAAAAGGGTAAAAAATTACTAATTTCCACATGAGAGACGCCATTTAAAGATTTAGAAGTAGACAAAATTCAATTGCTCCTATTATTCTTCAACATATACCTTGAATAGTTCCTGGCCAATTTACAGATATCTTCTAAGGTTTCCTGAGTGATATCTCCACTTCCTATTAGGTTTAATGCATCAATATCGTCATTGTTGACTAACTTCAAGAAAACTAGCTTAAGTGATTAAGGAGAAAGTCAATTTTGTGGATATTTCTTTAGAGAAAACTAAAATCTCTCTATATAGTCTATAAAGGCTCCTTTCCCTTATGAATCATCCTAAAGATGTCTTCTTTCCTTGAATCCCCACCTTTATAGAAATCCTAATACTTTTGTAATAATTTATCCTTCATTGCTACCAAAATGCCAATGTGTAAGGACTGCTACAATTAAAAATAAAAGAAATAGATTTAATTCATTAATTAAGTTACTAATCAATAATTTGCAAATTATACATAGAAAAGCATAAGGTAGTGCCACATATTCAGATAAAAAGGTTAGAGACATGAAAATACATTGTTATATTTCAACATAAAGGTTGAATACTAGAACATGAATAAGGAAAAAAATAAAGAAACATGTACCTCACAAGTGTGAAGACAAGGGATAGATAAAAATGAATCATGAAGAGTGTACAAAATATGATGACCATCATGACAGGAACTCCTGACAGCTAAACTCTTGAAACACAAAGTGGGCAAGAATATTTCTAGAACACATTTCCACCCTACCACGAAGTAGTTACATTTTTCCAAAATATTTCATAACATAAAAGATGCCTAGCCCAGAATGGGGAAGACTAACAATGCAACATTGACAAGAGTAATAGAATTTGTGCAATATGATATATCCAATAACCAATATAACAATATCATCAGCACACAAGAATGATATATCATAAATAAGACAATAGAAGAAATAATCCTTGCTTGACCATCATTTTGATATCTCAGTTCCATTTCAATTACATGTAATAAATGACATGAATTAATCTTAAACATGGAGAAGCACAAAACTGTGTTCATGCATACATAAGTATAGACAACAACTTATTTTATATCATGCAAGATATAATTCAAACACAACATATATGTTGAAAACACATTCAGGCATATAAAACTTCTAAGAAGCATACAAGATAATCCAAGGAATACAAAAACATGTGTATAAAAGAACAAATTGGAGCCTAATTTACCTCATAAGAGTATAAAGTGCCTATAAGTGTTGTAGTTAGACATATACAAAATTATTCACAATGTTAGAAAAATATCTATCTATGCATTAACTTCTTAATAATTGAGTTGAGTGGTTAGTACTAGGTCAACCATAGTAACAAAGAAACCTAATAACAAGGCTTGAACAAGTGAGTTTAAGCATGTAAAGACAAAAATTAAACATTAATATATTATATAATTTGATTACCACACTAGATTAAAACACTATTCATTTTTATTTCATATAACAAAGTATGCTTAAGGACTAGCTCATGTGTCATTATGTGTTGCATAGATTGGGGAAAACCTTGTCAATATATTGAACTAGGATAATATTTATTTAAGCATTGAGCATTTAAGCCCCAAGCCCATGTCAACCTTTTCCGGTCTAGAAATCATTACTATACTAAGGAGAAAAGAAAAATTATATCTTAAAAACAACAATCTATATATAAATATAAGGATTAATTTTTCTCTTTAGTCACTAAGTAGGTGTACGACCCGTAATGATACCATCTATTTTTTTCTTAAATATATATCAAATTTATAGATTTTTTTACTAGAATGAGACCGATAAAATAATATCCTTAACAAACACTTATGTTATTCCCAAGAAAATTTCTAATCTCTGTCAAAGGCAACTTATCCTCTCCAAGGTTGGGCTATTTGAGAACATTTAAAAGATATAATTATACATGTTATCAACTAATAACATTTCAATAATTTTTATAAGGATTTATTATTAAAAATCACATAATTTCTAAGATGGTAAACAACCAAACATCTCATATCCATATATAATACTAAAGTCATTGAGTTCCGAATGACATTGGTGCAAGATAATAATACATATTGATTTTAACTTGTAGGAGCATATGCTTGTTGCATTAAAGGTAATAAAAATGGTACAATGCCTTTCCTACAAAAACATATAAACCAATGTAAATAAAGACAAGACAAAAGGAAATAGACCCTATAGAGAATGAACTATTTACACAACCCCAACAATTTTGTCTAATCACCAAGCTATTGTAGAAAAATACACTCGATATCAATTTCACCAACTCAAAATTGAAATCATGCTCTAAAACCAAATGTCAAACAATTATTTTGGGTATTTATTAGGTTAAGGTAAAATTGAAGGGGAATTTTAATGGCATGGCCTAGCTATCATGCCAATTCAGATTACAAAGGCCCGCTTCTAGAAATAGGGAAAATTTTCTATTTACTTTACCTTATAAATTAAGCAAAATAGATTCCTAAATTACTTTGCCGCATATATTGTTAAAATATTAGTTGAATTCCTTGCCAACGTGCCCATGCCTATGCCCAATTGGAAGATTCTGAGCCAAAAGGGTTCGATGGACTTTTATATTGTTCAAGATCTTTGATAGAAAATAATTAAAGTTTTGGGGGGGAGTACACTTCTGGAGTATTTCATAACTTCTTCATCGAGGTAGGTATTAAGAGGGAGTTCTACCATGATTTCTTGGTGTAGCTAGAAATAAACATCTATGGCCCAAAGCACTGCATAAGATGAATACATTGTAGCATGTGTAGAAGCTCAAGAAGTAGTGTGACTTCTCAAGCTCATTGTAGTATTTCATGGTAAAAATTGGAGCCAAATATGATTCATTGTGAAATTTGCATATTTTTGAGACAAGCTTGGTGTTGTGGAAAATATTGTCCTTGATGAGTGGGAGTCTCAACATTAGTGATCATTGATACTTTCTAAAATGCATATTTCTATGAGATAGATAAATATGAGGCGAAAGCCCTTGTAGTGTATATTTCTCCAAAATGGATAAATATGAGGTGAAAGCCCTTGTAGTACTGTATATTTATCTAAGATGGAGAAATATGGGGTGCAAGCCCTTGTTCATCTCTGAGAAGAGACGTCATGTTGAGATACTCCATGATGACATCACATTGAGAGATTCTTTGATGTACCCATGTACTTGTGTTTATTTCCACACAAGGGAGTAGCCATGGTGGATGTCATGTTGAGAGACTCCATGACAACATCACATTGAGAGATTCTGTGATGAACTCTTGTCCATCTATGAGACTTAGATGTGATTTTCCACAAATGGGTGTAGCCATTGTGGATGTCATGTTGAGTAACTCCATGATATTATAGCATTGAGATATTTCATGATAAAATCTTTTTGAAAATAGATGTAGCCATTGTGGGTGTCATATTGAGTGACTCCATGACATTATCATGTTGAGAGATTATGTGATAAAGTCTTTTCACAAATGGATGTAGTCAGTATGGGTTTCATGTTGAGTGACTCCATGACATTATCATGTTGAGATATTTCGTGATAAATTCTTTTCCACAAATGGGTATAGCCATTGTAGGTGTCATGTTGAAAGGCTCCATGACATGGATATCAAGAAAGATACCTCCCTAGCCAAGAGGGTGTGTTGATGTTATAGCTACAAGAGTTATCTTTCTTCTGTATTCAAAATAAATAAATATATTATTATTGAAGCCAAATCAACATAATGTCATCTTCTTTGTAACGTCAAGGAAATGAAGGGTCGAGACAATGAAGGGTATTCACTTTGTAATGACAAGACAATGAGTGTCAAGATAATTTTATATATTCTTCCAGGAGGAATTCATATGATGGAGTTTGAGATCTTAAGGAATTTTATTAGTGTTTGCATATTGATATGTGCTAGGATTATCATTTCATCTTAGCCATGTGTTTGGCCAAATTTTAAATCAGTCTTCTGTACATTTATAAATATATAAGTGATATATTTGTGACTGGGATTTTCTCCCTCAAGTTGGAGGGTTTTCCCAGAATAATTCATTGTGTCTTATTATGCATTATTTTTCTTTTTTGTTTATCTTCATTTCTGTATAAAAACATTAACAACATTAATGTATCCTAGCACCCCTTAGGACCACTTATGACCCCTCAACATACATTAACGTATACATTCATTGAATTTGAAGAAGTGGGGCTCCCATCAAACATATTCATCTCTTTATGCTTGCTGTGAATTCAATTAAAAATATTCCTTCCATTCAAGTGAAAAACAAACAACTCAAACATTTGTTTTGAACACTAATTCCTTGTTTCTTAGCTTATAATCACACACAAAAAAATATTCACGACAAACAACAAACCCCAATAGTGGTAGGAGCATTCTGATTGCTTCAAAATTGACTTAAATGTAGTACAATAGCTGATGTTGTAGTTGCACATGACTAATTCTCTTTGCTTTGTTTCCCAAAATAGAACAAAGGAAGAAATCAATAATTATGTATCATATTTTCAGCCAAAATAGATTGTATGGATTATATGTTGATGACAATCATTCAATTGTGTATTGTCATTGATGCTACACATGTATATGCACTAATGTAGTGATGTTACACAAATGTCTACATCCAAATAGAGCATAGTTAGTATATTCCAAGTGAATCTCAGTGTTCTACGAGTTCAGTCAGGTATTGAAGAAATTTAGTTCTTACCGAGTTCACTCAGGCATTACAGTGTTGGTCGGGAGTTGAAAAATTTCTGTGTTGATTGAGTTAAATAGTTAGTGTCAGCCGACCAACATATGATTTCATTTATGTTTAATTGGGCATAAGAGGCCGAAAAATTTGAGTTTTATTATTCAATTGGAAGGTTATAGAGGCCGACTTGACAAGGTCTATTATATATATATAAGGTCAATTTTGGATTGAAATGTGAAAGTAAGAGAAGTAATTGAATTAGGGGATGAACATGATATGAAAAGAAGAGGCAAAATCTGATGGGATTCTGATTAAAGACAGATCATCCAGACAGAGCTGCAATAGAACATTTGATCAGTAAGGATCTATTTTTCAACTAGAGCAAGATGTGAATCAGCAAAGGTAGTTGCATGTACAATCAGGTCAATCCATTATTACTTTCTAACAATTGTAGCACTGATTCAAATCTCTTAATAGAGTAGAATTAACAGTCTTTTGTAAATCCTCTCACAAGGTGACATTTCCATATTGAAGTGTTTGAAGACCTCTAACAAGGATACTCCTTACAAGGTGATTAAATCCTCTAACAAGGTCACACCTAATAGTGTGTTATTGTAACCTTTAATAAGGTTGGCTCCTAACAGGGCTCACTTTAGAAGAGTGAAAAATAGTAACTAGTTGCAATTGGTGGTTTTTCCCATATTGGGTTTCTACATTAAATATTGGTGTCATCTGTATTCATTCTATTTACTTGATGTTTATGTTCGTGCACATAATCACTAAAATGATAATTAATTTATATATCTTAAGATTGATTGGTTCTTCGAGTTACAACAGAATATATTAATTGGCCGAGTGACAGTGTTATATTGTTTAAGACATCTAAGGGACTTGGATTTGTTTTTGCAGTAACTTATTGACCCCTCCACTCTTAGTTACTCATCTCATTTCCAACAATTATTATCAGAGAACCAAGTATTTGCAGGGAAGGTTTAAAGACCTAATCTAAAGATTAGAGATGTCTTATAGAAGGGAGAACCCCAAGCTTAACAAAGACAACTTTCAGAGATGGCAGGAGTTGATGAAGCTGTATTTATCTACCATTGGAGATAGTGGTTTACAATTCCTGGATAAAAAATATGTGGAACCACTGGTGCCTTTGACTGTGGAAAATATGGTGGACATGAAGAATCATAATATAATGATGATTGACATAGCTACCTCACTTTGCTACTCAGAATTTGATGAAGTCAAGGACTTCCCTACTTCCTTTGATATGTGGAATAAATTTCATGACATTTATGGAGGAGATGTAAATGTAAAGAGATCCAAAGCAGAAAGTCTTAGAGGTCAGTTTTATATGATGAAAATGAAAAAAGGAGAAAACATCACAAAATACAGTGAAAAAATCAAGAAAAGTGTAAGTGCCATCAGAGCCACAGGAGGAATAATTAAAGATATTACAGTGGTCAGTAAGGTATTAAGAACTTTACTTCCCATCTATGCAATTGGAGTTTCAGCTATTCAAGAGATAAGGTGTAGTAATGATATATCTCTAGAGGAACTGATTGGAACGCTATCATCATTTGAGTTACACAATTTTGACAATTATTCTCCTAACACTAGCAATCTTGAGTCTACATTTTAAAGCTAAACTAAACTTTGAAAAGAAGGATAGATACTCTAAAAGTAAATAGACTGACAGTGACATTGATGATGAATCTGATGACGAAGATATGGAAATAATTGAAGCACTACTTGCAAAGAGAGATTTCAAAGGAAAAGGTAAATACAAAGGAGGAATACCTTTGATTTTATTTTCATGTAATGAGGTTAGTCACATTACTAAGTGTCCGAACAAAGATGAAAAAGATGAGAGAAAGTTCAAAAAATATAAAGGAAAGAAAGATTTCAATAGTTACAAAAACTACGAGGACAAAGGTAAGAAATCTTGTTATATTGCTAAAGATTTTGATAGTGATGAAGATGAAGATGAAATGGTTTACATTGTAATTAAGGATGCATCAGATAGTGAAGATGATGAAAAGACTGCACTGTTCTCTCATATTAGCAAAAATGACACATGGATAATTGATAGTGGTTGTTCTCACCACATGACTGGTGATAAAACAAAATTTGAAACTCTTGAGCACTATAATGGTGGGAGTGCCAGTTTTGGGAATAGTGAACCTTGCTATGTGAAGGGTAAAGGTTGTATTTCTCTAGCTGAAGGAATTAAATGTGATAATTCTTATTGGGTTGAAGGGATAAGCCAGAGAAATCTACTAAGTGTAGCACAACTAAATAACATTGGTCTCAAGGTAGAGTTCATGAATGGTAAGGCCAAGCTCCTGGATGGTAAAGGAAACCTAGTCAGAACTGGCAAGCAGACAAAAGGTAATCTATTTTATCTTGATCTCAATGAAAGTTCATGTTTTATTGCACACGTAGAAGAAAGATAGTTATGGCATAAAAGGCTATGTCATGTGAAAGTTGATAACTTGGTTAACATAAGCAAGAACAAAAGAGTAAGAGGTATTCCTATTTTAAAGAAACCTGAATTGGCAGCATGCAAACAATGTCAAATTGGGAAAATGAGCAAATCTAGTTTCAAGAGCAAGAACTATAATACTGAAGAATTCTTGGAATTGGTACATACTGATATGTGTGGACCAATTGGGACAACAAGTTACACTGGAGAGAAGTATTTCATTCTATTTTTTGATGAGCATCCCAGAATGATGACTATTATGTTTCTCAGAGAAAAATTAGAAGCTTTTCAGAAATTCAAATGGTACCTTTCCATAGTTGAAAAATAAACAGGAAAGAAACTCAAGTGCCTAAGCTTTGATAGAGGAGGAAAATTCATTTCTAATGAATTCAATGAATTTTGAAATGAAAGAGGAATCAAGAGACAAGTATCTTCCCCTATTACACCATAGAAAAATGGAATAACAGAAAGAAGAAATAGATCCATCATGGATTGTGCAAGAACCCTGATTATTGAAAAGAATGTTGCTACCAATTTTGGAAGGAACCCATTGGCACTACAATTCACACATTGAACAAATTTCAACTAAAGAAAGGTACTAAGAAGACACCTTTTCAATTATGGTATGGCTATAAACCTAATGTTTGTTATTTCAAAGTATTTGGAAGTAGATGTTACATTTTAAAAGAAGTAAGAAATAGAAAATTTGATGTAAAAGGAGATGAAGTCATATTCCTAGGCTACTCCTGTAAAAGAAAAACATATAAATGTTTGTATCTTGCCACTCATAAATTCATAGAGAGTGTACATGTAAAGATTGATGAGTTTGCAGAAATATGTGAAGAACAAACTATAACTAAGACACAAGAAATAGTAATTGGACAACAATCCTGTCAACCATTGAATTCATCAGTACAAACTGTACAACATGAGCTGTTAGCAAAAAAAACCAAATCACAGGCAGAGGGAACTGAGTCTCATACAATAGAACCCGAGTCATAGACAATGACACTCGAGTCTTAGACAGTGGAACCCGAGCATCAGATAGAAGAACAAGACAAAATATTTGAGCATGGTGAACATAGTGGAGAAAGCTCAGAATCAAGAAGGAAGGATCCTGTACTTTCCAAATATGTCAGAAGGCATCATGCACCTGAGAAAAAAATTGGAGATTAGATAGAAGGTATAATGAAAAGGAACAAAACTAAAGGTTCATGTTTTCTTAGTGAAATTGAACCTAGATCTATCAATGATGCATTGAATGATGAAAGTTGGATAGAAGCAATGTATGAAGAAATTGAGAAAATAGAAAATAAAAAGACCTAGACTCTTGTACCTAGACCAAAAGACAAGAATGTAGTTGGTACTAAGTGGGTTTTTAGAAACAAGATGAATGAAAAAGGTGAAGTTTCTAGAAATAAAGCTAGATTAGTATGTAAAGGATATGCTCAAGAAGAGGGTATTGATTATGGAGAAACTTTTTCTCCCATTGCAAGACTTGAAGGAGTCAGAACTCTTTTGGAATATGCTACACACAAAGGATACAAGGTATATCAAATGGATGTAAAGTCTACATTCTTGAATGGTGATGCAGGAGCATCTTGGGTCATTGGCAATCCTGCACAACCAAAAAGATGTTTTCTTTCAGTTCTTTAATTTGTTCTCTGTCTCTCGGGTTCTACTGCTTGGGCATGCTTGTCTATGTCGCTCAGGTTCTGTTGCTCGGGCATGCCTATCTCTATTGCCTAGGTTTTGTCTCTTGGGCATGCTTTTTTTCCTATTGCTTGGTCATGCTTTACTGATGGTTTTCCTTTTTCTCAGGTTTCTCTTCTGATGCTCGGGTTCTATTTTCCTGTTGCTCGGGGTGTTCTTTGCCCAAGTCTCTCTGTTGCTCGATCATGCTTTTCCCAAGATGCTTATTTTGGGAGTTGGATACTTGGCCGACTTCTTTAGTTAATTTTGATGGCTTAATTTATGTGGGGTCTCTCATTGGGATCTGTATGGACCTAAATTTGGGTCTCACTTATGGATATGAGTGCCAACTTCTTTGGTGGACTCTTGTATATATTTGTTTGTATGTTCTTAGTTTAGAGACATCATTCTTGGAGAACAAGAAAGAAAATGTTTAGATATTGAGATCAAAGGTATGTGATCTCTATTGTATGAAGATCTTATTATAATTCATTGAATATATGGCCAAAACCAGAAATGCCTCACAACCCAACATGTAATGAGTTTGATCAATTAATGATAAAGGATCTCTGTGTTTTCTTCTCTCATTGTGTTGTTTGACTTCTGCATTAGTTTTGCAAGGTGGTTTGGTGTTTGGGAGTGCCTTTGGCCCCGTCTGCTTACCGTCCTTGCATCAGGTGGTATCAGAGCATTGGTGAGATCTAATTTCCTTCTTGTAAACCCTAACCCTAGTTGGTATTGTTGTGGGGTAGAAGATTGTGATCTGACCTACAATTATAGAGAGATTCAAGATGGTTCATGGCAGAGGAAATGTAGATCTAGGTCTAGTTGATATGCTTAGACAAATGGCTACTAGATTGGAAGATGTTGAGACAAACCAATGTAGAGGAAGAAATATTGATGATGTTAGTGATGATGAAATTGAAGAGATTCAAGGTTAAGCTGCACCTGCACTTGTGATGAATCAGGAAGAAGAAAGATTCCTAAGAGCCTTGACAAGTTTGAAATCCACACCTCAGTTTAATCCTCCTGAGTATAGTGGAAAATTGGATTCTGATGAATTGATTGACTAGATAACTGAGATGGAAAAGTATTTTGAAAATGAGAATATAACAGAGGATAAGAAGGTGAAGATTGTAAGCACAAAGTTGAAAGGTCATGCATCCTTATGGTGGGAACATCTGCAATTGGATCAAAAGAAGAAAGGTAAAGAAAAAATAAAGGTATGGGATAAGATGGTTAAAAAATTGAAAGGCAAGTTTCTACCTTGTGATTATTAGATTAACCTGATTAGGAGAAT
Organism: Thuja plicata; assembly: GCA_018584345.1. Lineage (NCBI taxonomy): Eukaryota > Viridiplantae > Streptophyta > Pinopsida > Cupressales > Cupressaceae > Thuja > Thuja plicata. Next base: position 464,876 of record MU226056.1, on the reverse strand, counting down.
GCAAATCTTGAAGTAGAAAGACAAATCAATCAAATACTACACTAAAGAATTTTACAGACTGGACATCAGATCTGGACATGTTGAAGATGAGGTGGAAAGAATAACAAGATACCTGAATGGTTTAAGGAGTTCTATACAAGATGAAATTAGTTTGGTCAAGATGGAAAGCATTGAGGAGGCATATCAATTTTCCCTAAAAGCTGAGAAAAATTTGAATAGGAGATATGAACAAAGACAAAGAGGTAGAGGTGGTAGATTCCCTAGAGGAAGAGGTATATATCATGGTGAAAATAGTAGATCTAAACCAGACAAGTCAGTTTCAGACACATCTCAAGACAAAGGAAAGATTGAATGGAAAGGTGGAAGTTCATATGGTCAAAGCAGAATAATCTGTCACCCTTTTATAAAGGAAAAGACTAACAAAATCAAATTTGTTCAACTTCAATAGTATAAAAGTGACATATATGTTTGGAATTTGAAGATGATGTAAAATAATTAAATGTGTTAAAATGGATGAAGTTTATGATTAATATTTTTAATATTTTTTTTGAATAAGTTTTGATATGTTTTTTAAAATTTTAAAGATGATTTTGCTGTTGCAGAAATATACTGAAAATTAGGGGTCTAGTTCCCGCCAAAAAATTATATGTAAATAAACATTTTTTCCCCTAATTTAAAAATATGTTATATATGACATATATATCTAGTGCATGAAGAAATAAAAATTGGTTTGTGACCTATATTTTCTCTTTTATAACAATTCAAATTCCAACTCACCTGAAATCGACATTTTTCATCTCCCGCCATATTTTTTATAACAAATATATCCCAATCAAAAAAAGAAATATATATTCTTGAAGAGGACTCTCTCTTCTAGTGCACCATATGTTTTTCAAATTTATTTAATATGATTTAGTATTTTTTTCTTTCTCTGAATCAACATCTCCTTGATTGTTAAAATACCTACTTGCAATATTTTTTTAATTATAATAGACCATGTCTAAATAAAACACTATAAAATCTATAAGAGGATATTCTTGACTCTGATCTCTACAAAAGGGTATTTTTGTATTTTTCAAAAAATATCATTAAAAACACTTAGAGTTATTGAAATTTCACTTTTCTGAAATAATTTTATTTCTATGGTAATTGGACTCAAAGTGGTATAAAACATGCATTTAATAGACATTTCCAATTGGAAAAGGTAAAGGACTTATCTAAATTAGCTATAATGAATCTAGCTAGACCATATGTTTGACCAAAATTAATTTTTAGTTAGAAAAACTAAAATTCGGCTGTGCTGATAAGTTAGCCTAAAAGGTGACAAATTATTGTGCTTCTACACCATACCGAGAAGAGGTAATTACTCTAGAGGTGGTTATAGTAGAAAAGGATTCCAAGTAACTTGTTACAATTGTGGAGAAGAAGGACATAAATCCTTTGAATGTACACATGCAAGAAAGAAAGGTGGTAGCAGCAGCAGAAGTGCTTTAGTGCAAGAGGAACCATCTAATGAACTTGAAAGTAATCTCATGATCAGAAGGATACTATAGAGTGAGAAGGATAATCAAGATCTGATCAAGAAAAGTTTGTTCAAGACCAGATGTAGAGTTGCAGACAAAGTTTGGAAGGTGATTGCTGACAGTGGAAGCTTGGAGAATCTAGCATCTGAGGAAATGGTTGCAAAGTTGCAGTTGAAGAGGATGAAAAATCTGAAGCCCTATCAGATCTCATGGATCAAGGATGAGCACACATTAATGGTGAGTGAACAATGTTTTGTGAATCTAAAAATTGGAAAGTATTATGATAAGGTGTTGTGTGATATTATGCCTATGGATTGTTGTCATATTTTGTTGGGAAGACCTTGGAAATATAATAGACATGCTATACATGATGGAAGGCTGAATAGATATTCTATTTGGGTTTATGGTAAGAAATAATTTTTTTTTACCTTTGGTTGAAGCATCAATTGATGAGTTATGCACATCTGTGAAAGTTTTCCTGATGGAATTTAGACAGTTTGTTAAGGATTTGAAAAGAGATGACATATGTTATGCTTTAATTCCTAACAAACCAAGTAAGAATATAGAAGATGACATTCCTATAGAAGTTGGAAAGTTTCTCACTGAGTACAAGGAGATAATTTTAGATAACGTACGTAATGGTTTGCCACCAATTAGAGATATCAATCATTGTATGGTTCTGATTCTTGGAGATAGCTTACCAAACAAAGCACCACATAGGTTAACACCTACCGAGAATGAAGAGATTAACTGACAAGTTCATGAATTATTGAACAAAGGTTTGATCTGAGAAAGTTTGAGTCCATGTGCAGTACCTGCTGTATTGGTACCTAAGAAGAATGGAGAGTGGAGAATATGCACTGATTCTAGAGCAATAAACAAGATCATAGTGAAGTATAGGTTTCCTATACCAAGAATGGATGACATAATGGATTGTTTACATGGAGTAAAGTATTTTACCAAAATTGATTTGAAAAGTGGGTACCATCAGATCAAAATCAGAGAAGGTGATGAATGGAAGACTGCTTTCAAGATAAAGGAAGGTTTGTATGAGTGGTTGGTTATGCCTTTTGGTTTAAATAATGCACCTAGTACATTTATGAGGTTAATGAATGAAGTTTTAAAGATATTATTGAACAAATGTGTGATTGTATACTTGGATGATATTCTGATATTCAGTAAGAATAGAGAAGAGCATTTGATGCATATAAGGCAAGTGTTGCATAGATTGAAAGGGGAAAGTTGATGATAAATTTGAAGAAGTGTTCCTTCGTGAAAGAAGATCTTGTAAATTTGATTTTAGCTGATGGTTTGAAGATGGATGCTAAGAAGCTTGAAGCTATACTGAATTGGCCAACACCTAAAAAATGTCACTGAGGTAAGATCATTTCATGTATTGGCAAGTTTTTACAAGAAGTTTATCATAAATTTCAGTTCTATTTGTAATGCTATGATTGAAACAATGAGAGCATACAAAAGAGAATTAAAATGGACACATAGAGCTGACAAATTTTTTGAGACTTTGAAGCTGAAGGTTGCTGAATTACCTGTGTTAGCCTTACCTAATTTCAATAAGGTATTTCAAGTTGAATGTGATGCAAGTGGAAGTGCAATTGGAGTTGTATTGACTCAAGAAGGTAAACCTGTTGCTTTCTTTAGTAAAAAGTTGAATGATGCTAAGAGGAAATATTCTGTCTATGTTCAAGAGTTCTATGCTATTGTTAAAGCTATGAAGAAGTGGAGACATTACTTAATGCCAAATGAATTTGTGTTGTATAATGATCATAAGGCTTTACTGTACTTGGGTAGTCAAAACAAGTTGAATCTGAGACATATGAAATGGGTTGAGTATTTGCAGAGCTTTACATTTGTGATTAAGCATAAGAGTGGATTTTATAACAGAGTTGCTGATGGATTGAGTAGAAGAAGGTCTTTATTGGTAGAAATGAGAATTGAAGTTCTTGGTTTTGATGACATGAAGAAATTGTATGCAAGTGATCTTGATTTTTCAGAGCAGTGGAGAGTGTGTAGAGTACATAATTCAAATAAATCAAGTAAGTATGGAGACTATTTCATTCAGGAAGATATGTTGTTCAAAGATATTCAGTTGTGTATATCGAGAGGATCAATGAGAACTAATTTGATAAAGGATAAACATAGTAGTGGATTGGATGGACACTTTGGCATTGACAACACATTAAGTTTGCTGAAGGAGAGGTATTTTTGGCCTCAATTGTATAAGGATGTTCAAAAATTTGTGAAAATTTGTGGAGTTTGTCAAGTTGCAAAAGGAGTGAGTCAGAATACTAGTTTGTATACACCTATTACTGTTCCTGAGAAACCTTGGAGTGATATCAACAAGGATTTTGTTCTTGGCCTACCTAGGACAACAAGAGGTAACGATTCCATATTTGTTGTTGTGGATAGATTTTCTAAGATGACACATTTCATACCATTTAAGAAAACATCAGATGCATTACATATAGAAGATATTTTCTTTAAGGAAATTGTCAGATTGCATGGATTACTGAAGACTATCATCTCTGACCGAGACAGTAAGTTTGTAAGTTATTTTTGGAGAACACTTTGGAAGAAGTTGGATACAGAGTTGAATTTTAGTTCTACATTTCATCCAGAGACTGATTGATAAACAAAGGTTGTAAACCGAAGTCTTGGTAATATATTGAGATGCTTAGTTGGAGACACACCAGGCAATTGGGATTTGATGTTGGCACAAGCAGAATTTGCATATAAAAATTCAGTGAATAGAAGTACTAGAAAGACACCATTTGAGATTGTTCATGGCACACAACTGAGAGGTATATCAGATTTGGGAGATATTTTTGGTGAAGAGACAAGAAGTGCCGAAGTAGAGGAATTTGCATAGTTTATGAAGACATTGCATGAAGATGTAAAACATAAGCTAGAGAAAAGTAATCAGAAATAAAAAGAAAGTGCAGACAGATCAAGAAGACATAAAACATTTGAAGTTGGTGATGCAGTTATGGTTCATCTGAAGAGAGGAAGATTTCCTATTGGAACATATGGTAAACTGAAGATGAAGAAATTTGGTCCTTGCAAAATACTAAGAAGATTTGACAGTGGAAATGCTTATAAAGTTGAATTACCTGATGACATGGATATATCACCTATATTCAATATTTCAGACTTATATGAATATCATGAACCTGATAAAGAAGTGACTATACCAAGTGATTATCCTAAGAAACATATAGAAGAAGTTGAGAAGATTCTGAAACAAAGAATTGGAAGAAGCACAAGAGGAAAGGAATACATGGAGTATTTGGTAAAGTGGAAGAACAGACTGATTGAGGAATCATCTTGGATTTCTTAATCTAAGTTGGATTCATTTTAGGTTGGACTTGATAAATGATTCGAGGAATCATTCTTGTAACCCCAGGTGTCTGATGCAGGAGCATCTTGGGTCATTGACAATCGTGCACAACCAAAAAGATGTTTTCTTTCACTTCTTTAATTTTTTCTCTATCGCTCATGTTATGCTTCTTGGGCATGCTTATCTCTGTCACTCGGGTTCTATTGCTTGGGCATGCCTATCTCTGTTTCTCGGGTTCTGTCTCTCAGGCATGCTTGTTTTCCTGTTGCTTGGTCATGCTTTACCAATGGTTTTCTTTTTTCTCAGGTTTCTCTTTTGATGCTCGAGTTCTATTTTCCTATTGCTCGGGGTGTTCTTTTCCTGAGTCTCTTTGTTGCTTGGTCATGCTTTGCCTGAGATGCTTATTTTGGGAGTGAAAGGAAACTAAGTGTGCAAAAAATAGTTCCCTACGCTAAAATCCCAAGAAGAGGATTGTGCAAATTCAAATTTAACCCTTATCAATTATAGAATGATAATACAATAACATGCATACATAGAAAAATGAGAATGACACAATGATTTACCCTGGGGAAAACCTTTCGGTAAAAAACCCTAGCACTCCAAAACTTGCACAATGTATTAATCAAAACTATTGCTATTTACAATACACTTGCAATGCAAGTTCTTTTAGGAGATAATCAACACTTGAAGACAAATCCGGCAGCATAACAACATTACAACAATACACTAACTTCAATCTATGATTTTCAACCCTAAAAATGCTTATATCATGTGCTTCCCTTTTTAGGGCAACTTCCAAAAGGCAGCCGTATTAGGGTTTTACCATTCTCTGAGAAAATAGGAACCCAATTTTTTTAGAAGAGTGTACAATACTCCACATGATCAGTTGCCACATGTCTTACATGTCTTCACCCGCCATCAAATCTTTCATAATTAGATCTTACAAATATTAATGACTGTTATAGGAATCTGTCATAAGTGTTTCGGTCATGATTACCTTACACATTGTCCAAAGTGCCGACATTTGGAAAATAACCTCTACCACAGAAAAGGGATGCCTAGATCCACCTAGACCAAGTTTGATCATGCTTATCATCTTCCAAGTGGAGTGAAAACACAACATGTCCACTCAACTAAATGACAGAACGAATATCAAACTTAAATACATTATTTGCAAACAATTAATTATAAAACAAATAATATCAAATGTAAGGAAATA
>MU226056.1:410734-441165 GCA_018584345.1 Thuja plicata | reverse complement strand
GAAGATCTGATAAGGACCACGAAGCTTGGAGAGTATCAGGAAGATACACTCATCATCTGACTTCGTCTTTCCAGCAACCTGTAAGATAGATCGAAGGGACTTGAACTTCATTAGGAAGTCCTCAATGGTAGTGAATGAGTCAGGTGCCAAAGAGGTGAACTCTGCATCTATCTGGAGAATCCAGAACTGATCTATGGTGCCAAACAAAGTGGAGAACTTGTCCCACATATCCCTGGGTGTAGTGAGACCATCCAGGTGGAACAGTAACCCATCTGAAACATTCATGGCAATGAGGCCCATTGCCTCATCCATCCTGTTTCTGTGCATAAGTGCCTCATAAGGCCTCTGAAGAACTGGCTGAAATACATCCATGCAGGACCATAAACCTCATGACATGAGGAGTCTAGTCATGTGTGGTTTCCATGTGTGATAGTTATGGGGTGTCAGCCGGGCCACAGAGGGGTCCGAAATTGAGAGAAGAATAAGACCCCTCATTGATCACAATTAATCAATAACTGAAAGCACACAAAGAAACGAGGAGAAAACCTGAGTTCCAGAAGCCGAACAGGAGCACAAACGAAGGCACGAATTTGACTGCAAAAAACAGAAATCAAATGGAAAAATCAGAAAATGAGACCCTCACCAATTCTTCCATCTCAGAAACACCTTTCTGACGATATAAGAAACTTGCATTTTCGAGTCTGTTTTCTCAAGTTATGAGCAAAAAACCAACAGGACCCCCCAGAAGACAAGGTACTGGAAAAAAACAGGCACTGTCATAAACTTGACGGTCAAACGCCCGTCGCGCTGGTGGCCCATGGGCGGCGCCACTGGAGGAGGTGGCAGACTGGCCCGGCGGCGGTGGCGGGATGGCTGGGCGCGGGCGGTGGCCGGGCTGGGAGGAGGCGGCGGCAGCCCCGGCGGCGCAGGTGGTGGAGCGCTGGTGGCGCGCTGCCCAGTGGCTGTGCGCGGGCTGAGCGCTGGCGGCGCACTGGCGGCGGGGCAGACAGAGCCCTAAAATGATTTAAAAACACATTTTTTTGAGCGTTTTTTGAGATTTTTTCTCGATTTTCAAGCCGTACGGCCCTCGTAGGCTCGAAATTTTTCCCTGGGGTCACGGAGACCAAAAGTAGTCGAGTTTTATATGATTTCGACTCTCCCGGGCCTTTTGAACGTAATGGCAGAGTCCGTTTCTACTGAATCTGCTCCATAAGATCGTGCCTCCTCCAAAGTGACAAAAAACTCTAGAAAACCCCAGAAAGAGAGGGCTTGATCCACAGCTCCAACCAAACTTGAACAAGATGCAACAACAAGGCTCTGATACCATGTAGGAACTGATGAAAGATCAGATTCAACTCCAAGATCCAGTTGCATGCAAAAACCTGTCACAAGAGATGAAGCGAAAGAAGGAAAAAGCAAAACTCAGATTTTACTCAAAAGGTGAGAGCAAAAATATTATCTGAATTAATGAAAGACAATTACAAAGTTCGACCTTATAAAGGTGAACGAAACCCTAAAAGGTAAATACTAGGTTGCACATTATTAATTAAGAGTTAATTAATAATGCACCTAAGAGACGCTTAAGCAACTAGAGTAAAATGAAATAATACTCTAACAAAATTTGCATATTTCCTTTCATAGATTAATCATTCATTGTTATCATTTAGATTAATTTCCTTTTATCCATTGCAATCATATAGAATAGATTTAATTTTCATGCATTGAATCTCTCATTTCATGGTGTACTTGCATGGGCACAACTAGGTCAATCTGAGGGCCTCCATTACAAACCTTTGCACTCCATGACTAGAGAGCTATGAGTCGATATTTGAGGCCTCATTCTTGAGAAACCTTGGATGGAATGACTCATAGAAGTGTGACACATTTTCATCACACACATCCCAATGTACCCATCCAGGTTTAGCCATAAACTGACTCAGGACTCCCACTACTTGGGCAATGTTTGGTCTAGTACAGAGCATAGCATACATAAGGCTGCCAACTACACTCACATAAGGTAATTTTCTCATGTCCTCCACCTCACTAGGAGATTTTGGACAATCATCCACAGATAACTTTGTTCCCATAGAAACAGGAACACACAATGGTTTGCAATCTGCCATGCTAAACCTGTCCAAAACAGACTTCACATACTTACTCTGACTCAACCAAAGTTTTCTGTTAGATCTATCTCTGCTGATTTCCATTCCCAAAATATACTTGGCTACCCATAGATATTTCATCTCAAACTGTGCTGACAACTAAGACTTCAAATCAGAAATCATACCCATACCCTTCCCAATCAATAACATATAATGCAATAATAAGAATGCGATCATTGTCAACTTTGAAATAAACACAATGATCTGATTTCGATCTCAGAAAACCAATCGACAACACAAAGGCATCAAATTTAAGGTACCGCATCCTAGGAGATTGTTTCAAAGCATACAAAGACTTCTTTAATATGCAAACCAAAGACTCTTTACCTTTCTAAATATAGTTCTTAGGCTGTGACATATAGATCTCTTCCTCCAAATCACCATGAAGGAAAGCTATCTTCACATCCATCTATTCTACCTCTAAATCATATGATGCTGCTAGAGATAAAAAAAATCTAATGGATGTAAGCTTTGCAATAGGAGAGAATATTTCACCATAATGAATTCCCTCCACCCGTGAATACCCCTTTGCAACCAATCTAGCCTTGTACCTCTCAACACTGCCATTTGCATAGAATTTCTTCTTAAACACCCATTTGCTTTCGACAGGTTTTTGTCCTTTAGGAAAAGGTACTAGATACAAGCTCCAAGAGTCTGGTATGAAAGACTGAATGGTTATCTAGTAAGCATTGGATTTAAGAGAACTAATGATAATAGTAGCTTGTACATCAAAGAAGGCCCTAAAGACAAGATAATATTAGCAGAGCTATTTGTTGATGATATATTATTCATTGGATATGATTATTTATGCAAAGCATTCTCTGTAGATATGAATAAGGAATTTGAGATGTCTATGTTTGGTGAAATCAAATTCTTTGTTGGTTTACAAGTTCATCAAGTGAAGGATGGTAACTACATTACTCAGTCAAAATACATCAAAGAGATACTGAAGAAATTTGGAATGGAAGATTCTAGACCAGTTAGGACACCTATGTCTACTGGACATAAGTTATCTAAGGATGATGATTCAAAGGAGGTAGATCAGACTACCTACAAGTCCATGATTGGAAAACTACAATATGTTGTTCACACTAGACCTGATATTGCATTAGTAGTTGGTATTGTTGAAAGGATTTCAGCTAATCCTAAGGAAAATCATTTGATGGCTATCAAAAGGATTATGAGATACCTTAAAGGTACTGAAGAATATGGATTATAGTATAAGAAAGGAGGAAAATTTGACTTGAGGACTTTTACTGATGCTGATTGGTCAGGAAGTGTTGATGACAGGAAGAGCACAAGTGGTGGGGAATTCTTTCTTGGAAAGAGGTTAGTCTCCTGGACCAGTAAGAAATAGAATTGCATTTCTCAGTCTACAACAGAAGCAGAGTATGTTGCTGCAGCAGTCAATAGTTCAAATATCATATGGTTCAAACAACTATTGTTAGGTATGAAGGAAGAAATCAAAGAACCAATCATTATTTACTATGACAACACTAGTGCTATTAATATTTCAAAGAACCCAGTAATGCATACCAAGAACAAACATATTGCAATAAAGTATCATTTCTTGAGAGAATTGGTTGAGAACAAAGAAGTAAGGTTGGAATATGTGAATACTAAAGAACAAGTTGCAGACATATTCACCAAGCCCTTACCTAAGGATGCATTGCTATATCTTAGAGGAAATCTAGGGGTGATTCCCCTAACTAAGGCTCACTAAAGAACAATTTAGTGATGCATCAACCGTGCTACAGAACATATCAAACATGTTGATGCAGATTGTCAAAGCTCATTGCATATGAATCAGTACATCCAGGTACATTACAAATTAATTGATATGTTAGTTGATTTCTTTGGCATTGGTTTTCAAAGAGGGAGAGATTACTGATGTCATAAAGATAACAAAAGAAGAGATAATTGATAGAGAGATTGATGACAGAGGGAGAATTTTATCAGAGACAGAGACAGATGTAAGAGGGAGAATTTTGTATCTTAGTTATTATTTTTAGAAGGAGTTTTATGGATGTGAATCATAATGAATTTAAGGAAATTAATAAAATTTGATTCATCTTACTATTTCCCTATAAATTTTTTTTGTATTATGACATGTGTTTCCATCGATGCCAAAGAGGGAGATTGTTGATAAAAATTATTCAATTATGTATTGTCATTGATGCTACACATGTATATGCACTTATGTAGTGATGTTACACAAATGTATACATCCAAACTGAGCACAATTAGTATATTCCAAGTGAATCTCAGTGTTCTCCGAGTTCAGTCGGGTATTGAAGAAAATTAGTTCTTACTGAGTTCACTCGGGCATTACAGTGTTGGTCGGGTGTTGAAGAATTTATGTGTTGACCAAGTTAAATAGTTAGTGTCAACCTAATAATAGATGATTTTATTTATGTTTAATTGGGCATAAGAGGCCAATAGATTTGAGTTTTATTATTTAGTTGGAAGGTTATAGAGGCTGAATTGACAAGGTCTATTATATATAAGGTCAAGTTTGGATTGAAATGTGGAAGTAAGAGAAGTAATTGAATTAGTGGATGAACATGATATGAAGAGCAGTGGAAAAATTAGATGGGATTGCTGAGGCCAAATTATTGCCTTTATTTTGTATAATTTTAAATACTCTATTCTAATTTCTGTCAAGACATTTGTGAACCTAGCCAGTTGAAACTTGTGATAATGTCCAGCTAGAACTGATAAACCATGGGTAGATATTTGTGACATATTTTGCCAATATTATACATATAGTGCAGTATTTCATATAACCATCAGAATATATGTTCTAATATCTAGATTTAATTTGATTAAGCTCGTTGCATGAATATTTTTGCATCACAACTAACTTGTCAGGGAAGGAAGCAGCTGGAGAGTGGTCGACAGCATTCAAGAAAAACTGTTGAGGACCAGCTATGGTGGAGTGATCATCATAGCACCAAGAGAATTGACTAATACAATGGAGAAGCCACTATTCTAGTATGGGGGGATGTAGTGCTGCTATATTCCCTCTGCACTTCATTATGTGAACTGGTCGCCTAGACTTTATTTCCCACACCGTGGGTTGTTGCATTTCCATCTTCTTCTCCGACATGTTTTCAGCAAGATAGTTTCTTTTATGTTTTGTAATAAGTGTTTGATCCTGTATTTATAGGGATTGAACTGATGGTTTGTAGTTAGAAGAGTTAGGAAAAAGAGAAAGTTTTTGGAAGAAAACTGTTATATCTTAGAACAAGTTATTTTAAGTTTCATGTATTGTTCTTATGTAATGCATTTTTGAAATACAATGAAGTGATTCTTGGTTTACATTCTGTGTTAGTAGATTAGTAGAAACCATCCAAGGGGGCCCACTTGGGAGGTGGAATAGATTAGAGTAGATTAGATTTATTTCCAACATTTCCAGTATTTCCAGTATTTCAGATAGAAGTTACAGTTTCTTCTTGCAGCATTGTACTTTGTGAATGTTCCTGTAGCATCTGCAAGAATAGTTATAATGGATGTTCTGGGTTGAAAGTATAGGTTTAAGTAGAGTTTTCAATTTCTAGCATTCATTTTAGTAAGGAGATAGGTGTATTCTTTTCCTGTAGCACTAGTGTAGGTTTCTTTTATGCATTTCTTACCTTCCTGCAGCATAAGCATAATGACTCTTTAAGGAACCTAGTGCACATACTGTGCCGACCATTTCAAGTATATGTCCCTGGGTTGACAAGTTAAATGCACCTCATAGTGGGAGTAGTCCTTAGATTGAATAAAATATTCCTAAGAAAGGCCTTAAGCATGATTATTCCACACCTATTGTGAGGCGGTTCATTTTTGGCACCGTTGTCGGGGATGGTGTCAAGCTAGGAACATTTTTTGAGTCATTTTTCATTCCTAGTTAGTTTTTAAATTTGTATTCCTAAAAATTGCTTTACAAGCGTAAAGAATTCAATTGCATGCATTGAAGAGAAAGGTGACAAGATGAATATGGCAGATTTCTCCCAGCAGAGTCTGCTAAATTGAATGAGGAAGTTGAAGAAGTTGAGTTACCCTTTGAAGACGCAAGTCTCAACTTTCCTGCAAGATCTTCCTCTAGACCAGAACCATTTGATATAAGCGGTCTTTGGCCTTTTGCTAAAGTCTTGGCCAACTTTCTAGATAATTCTGGCCCAAATCCACCTATTGTTAACAATCCTGTAGCTAATGCTCCTTTCCAGCAGGCAACCCATAATCAAATACCCACAGTAATGACACACCCTACTTTTCCATTTCCTCTCCCGAGCCTTATAAACAATGCTAATCTCAAAAATATACCTACAACTACTCTTCCAAAGTTTTATGGTCTTATAACGGAGGATCTTGACACTTTCTTGTTTGAGTTTGACACACTCTATTGAAGCTTCGACTATAATACCGATTCCCATAAGCTCAAGTTATTTCCTGCAACACTAAAAGAGTCAGCCTTACGATGGTTCATGGGCTTAGGAGCCAATGCAACAGGTACCTGGGATGAAATTTAGACATTGTTTCTGCATAAATATAAAGATTATTGCAAGGGGAGTGACCCAAAAGGAGATGATATCTTTAGGATGTCTCAAAAGGAGGATGAAACATTGGAGGACTATGTTTCATGTTTTTTGTACACAATGCAGAAGAACCCCCAACATGTACTGACAGAGGATTCACAGAAACTAGTCTTCTTAAGAGGGGTAAATGATAATTGTCTGGAAGCATTAGACTTTATGGCTGGTGGAGACATATCCCAATCCTCTTGCGATGACCTCAAAAAAATCTGTCTCAACTACTCAAGGTCAACTATGAAGAAAGGCAGAGGATACTGACCCATAGTCACAAAAGGGATTAGTTCAGGCATTTCAAAGCTAGAGATATCTAATTTTCTCATAGATTTCAAGAAAGACATCATAAATGATGTAGCTACACATCTTGACACCATGACTGCCAAGAAGAAGCATGCAAAGGTTGAATCACAATTGGTTGAATACTATCCACACTGCCGCAAACAAAAGAAAGACTGTGGATGTAAGCTGGTAGCAAACGTGGAAAATCAACATTTGCCAAATGACTACATGAAGATAGATGGAGACAATGATCAAGTGTTCTTTGTTGCTCAACATCGACCATGGGCTTCACAACAAGGTATGCCACAAGATCCTCTACAATTTTCAAATTCTAACAATAATCAATGGCGAAACCAAAGTTATCAGAACACTTCTCAGTACTCTCAACCCCAGTGGCCTAACCAACAAAATAACTAGTGGCCTAACCAGCAAAACAATCAGTGGAAAAATAACCAGTGGCCTAACCAGCAAAATAACTAGTGGCCTAATCAGCAAAACAACCAGTGGCATAATTAGCAGAATCAATGGTAACCACCGCAAGAAAATTGGCAACAAACTAATCAATGGAGGGGGATCCACAGTGGCCTAACCAAAATTTTGGCTGTCCACAATTACCACCTCCAGTGCAACCACCTGCAATAATGCCACCTCCTGCAACAACTAATGCCAATCCAAAGCCAACCCAATTGCCTGCTCAACCTCAGCCAAATCCAAACAACAAATAACAGTAGTAGAAAACATACACTACTGACACTCAGCAGTGCCCTACTTATTCACTAGAGATAGCTGATATCCATTTGAGGTCTGGTACTACTCTGCCTACACCTAAATATCCTATTATCATTGAAGTTGCAGACACTCCTGTAGCACTACTTCTAGAAGCCACACTGCCAAATATCAGCCAGCCAACTGATATACCCAGCAAAACCACTGTCCACACTCCAATAAATCTACCCTTTCCACATAGGCTAAACAAGGAAAAACATATATCCCAAAAGGAAGAAAAATTTGATATTATTGAGCAGCTAAAAAATATGAACATCTAAATCCCTCTGTTCCAAGCTATCAAAGATATACCTCTTTATAGAAAGGCTATTAAGGAAGCATGCCTTAAGAAGCTAGGACAGAAGAAGAAAGACCTTCAAAAAATCCATGTTGTAGGGTAATTAGCAGATATCATGTTAGGCAAGGTGGTAATACCAAAGTATTCAGATCCTGGCAGCCCAGTAGTCAACCTGATAATAAATGGACAGACTGTGAAAAATGCTTTAGTTGATTTGGGAGCAGCAATAAATGTGATGACTAAGGATACACTGCATAGGCTAAGCATAGAAGGCTTAATAAGAACACTCACAGTGTTACAACTTGCTGATAGTTCAACTGTTACTCCAAATGGTCTCATAGAGGATGTGGTAGTTACCTTAGATTCATGGGAGTATCCTACTAATTTTCTTATCCTATCCCCTAAAGTAAACTTTTCTGGCTATCCTGTAATCTTGGGAAGACCCTGGCTAGCCACCACTGATGCCAAAATTAATTGCAGATCAGGCAGTATGATAATTTCAAATGGTCAAGCCATAAGGAAGCTAACCTTATATCCACCTGCCCAGCCCCAGCCAGACTTGGGAGAACCTATTTGGCCAGACTTAGGGGATGAAGAGGAAGAGATAAATTCAGTAGCCGAACCCATGATGTTGCATAGGCAATCTTTTCTAAAGATGCAAGAGGAAGATGATGTGATACAGAGCATTCTTACCAATGAATATGTTGTGGCTAAAATGTTTTAGAGAGTTCTTTTTTACAGCTATGTACCTTTGAGGACTATGTGTTTCCAACAACCCCTGAGATAATTGATCAATTACTGATAGGTGAAATAGCTAGAAGTCCAGTGCCCGAAGTGTTAATGGTAGAGCTAACAACAACAGTGGAAATTTCCCCTGTCATAACCTCCATGTAAACAAGTTGTCCCAATCATAGTTGGCATTGTTAACCAATCTCCTCAGCCAACATGAAAAATCCTTTGCATGGGATTATGGGGATATGGAAGGACTAAACCCTAAAATCTGCACCCATAGAATCTACATCAGTGATGCAAGCTTGCCACTTTGTCAACCTTAGAGGAGAATAAATCCCGCACTAAGAGAAATAGTCAAAACTGAGTTGCAGAAGTTGTTAGATGCTGGATTCATCTATCCAATCTCTAATAGCAAGTGGGTATCACCATTGGTCATTGTACTTATGAAAGGAGGTAAGTGGTGGATATGTGTGGATTACAGGGAATTAAATAATGCCACAAAGAAGGATCACTTTCCTTTACCTTTTATTGACCAGGTCTTGGATGATTTGGCTAGAAAGAAATACTTCTCCTTTCTGGATGGATATAGTGGTTACAATCAGATAAGCATTGCCCTCGAAGATCAGGAGAAGACCACATTCAAATGCCCTTGGGAACATATGCTTATTTAGTATTTCCATTTGGCTTATGTAATGCACCTGCTACCTTTCAGAGAGCTGTGATCAACATCTTTGCTGATATATCACATGATTGCATGGAAATCTACATGGATGACTTCACTACATTTGGTGTCACATTTGAGGAAGCCTTGAAGAACTTGGAGAAGGTACTAATTAGATGTGAGGAACACAACCTATCTCTCAATAGTGGAAAGTGCTTTATGATGATGCATGAAGGCATGGTGTTGGGACATTTTATCTCCGAAGCCGGAATCCAGGTAGACCCTGCGAAGATAGAAGTAATTCTCACACTCCCTATTCCCACTAAGCAAAAAGATGTCAGATCTTTCCTAGGTCATGCTGGCTATTATAAGAGGTTTATCTAGAACTTTAGTCAAATAGATAGTCCTGTGTACACCTTACCTACCAAAGAAGCTGAATTTGCTTGGACAAAAGAATGTGATGAATTCTTCCTGCAGCTCAAGTCACTTTTGACAACTGCACCAGTACTTAGGGATCCTGACTGGACTTTGCCATTTCACATACATACAGATGCTTCAGACTATGCCGTAGGTGCTGTCCTAGGACAAAAGTCTAAAAACCTTGAAAATGCAATCTATTATATCAGTAAGAGTCTCCACGACCCAAAGTTAAACTATACAGTGACTGAAAAAGAATTGCTAGTAGTAGTTTATGCTGTGAACAAATTATGCCATTATGTAACTGGTTATCCCATCTTTGTTCATACTGACCATGCAACAATTAGGTATCTCATGAACAAACCTACCATTACAGGTAGGTTAGCAAGATGGCTTCTTCTTTTGCAGGAATTTGATATAACAATCATTGACAAGCCAGGGAAAACAAACGTGGTAGCTGATAATATATCCAGAATTCACCATGCTAAAGAAGATACTACTTTGATAGATGATGCATTTCAAGATGAGCATTTATTTCATATTGCTGTCCAAAATCCATGGTATGCTGATATAGCTAATTACCTAGGAGCTAACAAAATTCCCACACATTTCTCTTATAAAGATAAGAGGCTGCTAGTAGAGAAAAGCTTCCATTTCTCTTAGATTGATAACACATTATTTTACACTAGACCTGACCAAGTCATGAGGAGATGTGTGAGAGAAGATGAGACATATGACATTCTGCATGCATGTCATAATGAACCATGTGGGGGACACTTTGCAACCAAAAGGATAGCATTGAAGATTCTAACAACTGGCTACTACTGGCCTACACTACACAAAGATGCAGCCAGTTATACAAGGAAGTATGACAAATGTCAGCGAATGGGCTGACTAACAAAATTAGATGAAATGCCCTTAAACCCACAGGTGGTGGTAACACCATTTGATAAATGGGGCATGGACTTTATTGGTCCAATAGACCCTCTATCCAGTGGGAAGTCATACATCCTGGTGTGCACTGATTACCTAACAAAATGGGTTGAAGTAAGAGCAATGAAGCATGCCAGGGATCATAAAGTTGCTGAATTTCTGTATGAAGAAATTTTTACTAGATATGGTGTGCCAAGAGAACTTGTTACTGATCAAGGTACTCAATCACTTCCAATCTGATAATAGAGCTCATGAAGGAATATAATATCAGACATCGAAAGTCAAGCCCTTATCACCCTCAAGCCAATGGACAAGCAGAAGTTACCAATCAGGAGATAGAAGCAATCTTAACAAAGACAGTTCATTTGCATCGCCAAGATTGGAGCAGCAGACTATCAAAATCTGTCTGGGCGTATAGAACAACATGGAAGACTACCATAGGGTTCACTCCATTCAAACTATTATATGGTAAAGCAGCAATGCTACCCATTGAATTTGAACACAAGACATTAAGAACAACGCTAAAGCTAAATATTGATCTTCTTGCAGCACAGAGAGAGTGCTTACTGCATCTCAATTCTTTGGATGAAATGCGCAAGTCTACCCTACAGCGTACAAAAATGGTCCAAAAGCAAAGGAAATAGTGGCATGACTCCCATATTAAGAGTAAGTAGTTTCAGGTTGGAGATTGGGCATTGTTGTATGATTCCAGATTTCAAGAAATACCAGGCAAGCTGCAGACACAATGGCTGGGTCCATATGAAATAAGCCATGTATTTACAAATGGAGCAGTCCAGTTGACCATAATTGACCCAGTACACTTCAAGCTATTAGTCAATGGACATCGACTTAAGTTGTATCACCAGCCACAGACAAAAGAAGACTTCCTAACAATTCAACCAACCAGTTTTAAAGGATCAACAGGTAACACTTCCTGCAGCAGAGGGTGCCAACCTTCTTCCTGTAGCTCTTCAATAAGAATTCCTTCGAAGAATGACCATAATAAAAACTTTATGTTTACATAAATTTCAATTCTCCATTCACTTTCTACATTCTTTTTTTTCAACTCATATCATTCCTTAATCTTCCATCCACCCACCTTCCATGTCATCATTTTTCTATGCTTTAATAAAGAGATCGTGCGCTGATGCATGCCACCGCTATCATTTTAATCTCACCACCTTTTGCTGGCATGTGAAATGATGAATTGACAGGTACGAGCTTTTCAAATTTATTTCCATTTTTAGCACATAGATTTCGTTGGTTATATCTAATACTACCATAAATGTATCATTGCGGCTTGAAGCCAGTTCTGTACCTCCTGCTGAGTCTAAAAAGTGAGGACACTTGTCAATGTTTCATAGGGGGTAGGGAAGTGTACTCATTCCTAAATGTCATTTCTATTTACTTGTTAAGATCCTCAAATCTGTACTTTGGCCTTGTCTTAATTAAAATCCAGTTGCCACATCACACAAGTGTCAAGTTTCATACTTTTATTCCTAAATAAACCCCTAATTGTTAGACTAGATGTGACCCAAAATTAAAATCATACCGAGAATACCACAAGAATGTGAAAAGGGTTCATGGTTTTACAAGAGGTAGTCTAAAATTCAAAAGAGAAGAAGGTAATTGTCGAGACCAGAGTAGAGGTTGAATTTGGTAAGCACAAATGGGAGGCCAATTATAGCGGCATGAACCAGTAGTTCATGGTATTTTACTTTCTGATGTTGAGGTAGTAAGAAGATTTAATGCCTGTGGATGGCTAGGATATTTCTTTAAATTGATGGAGTTTGATGAAGAAGCAGCAACAAAATTTGCAAACACATTTGATGAAGGCCAAGCAACAGTGTGGGGGTTGACAGTCATTGCCATAGAGGAACAAATAGCAAAAGTAACTAGGATGCCAACAGCAGGGGTACACTACCCCAATGTGCATGATGCCAGGTCATCTAGGGCCCAGTTTACCCTACCAGGTGACCCTCCTCTGGAGATTACTAAATAGGGGTGCAGAAGAATGTCCATTCCTCTACCATATATTGAGTTGGCCACACATATTATCAGGTATTTTACCTGTGAAGGAAGATTTTCTAATTTGCACGCGCATCATTTTAAGTTTCTTAGTTATGTAAGGCATAATATTCCAATGAATGTCCCCAATTTCTTGTTTAATATGCTATGCATTAGTGCTGAGGAAACCCAGAAAGGAAATGACAATTTTGTTACTCACCATGCCCTAATTAAATTTCTCATAGAGAAATCTCTTAGGGACGTTTCTCCTATGGCATGGGTAGAACTTGTCTGACATAAAACATTGCAGCCTTAGATTGCCCCTAATGTGTAAATTAGCCAAGATAATGCAGTCCCCATTGACCCAGCTGTTGAGCAAGGTACCCAAGGGGTAGAAACTAAAAATTTACAAGAAACTATGCCTTTACTCGCTCATATGAGTAATGTACCTACTTCTGCCCAAACTAAAGGAAAATGGAAGTTAGAGGGAGAAACTTTGGTTCCTGCAGTTGAGCCACGAAACCCTATAGTCTCGAGAGGGAAGAAAATGAAGTCAGTTCCTGTAGTAACTATTCCTGCAGCCACTACTCCTGCAGTAGAGAAACCAAAGAGGATTAGTAAGAAAAAGGTTGTAGAGGTTGAGGAAACCCCTGTAAGAAGAAGCTCTAGGATGAGAGGGCAGATTCCCAAAGTACCCACTGAAAGCCAATCCGCTTCCCCCAAACAATCTGAGGACGAAACTCCTATTCATATTGTTTTAGATGATTCTCCCAGCCAGTCTGAGATTCCAGACATTTCTCAAAATCTGGATGAGAAGTGTGGAACTGAGCCAAATGTATGTCAAAATGACCCAGGAGCTAGTCATCAGGATGTTCTAAACCATGAAGAAGAAACCCCTATAACTCACTAGCTAGCTAGCACAGAAACTGCCCTAGTTTCCTATAAGCAAAATTGGTTAATAAATTTCTTAGAGCAGTCATGGAGGGAACAAAGGAGGAAGAATAGCCAGGATAAAAATAGCGGTCTGATTACTCTGTAAATGCTTCTCTTCCAGTTATATAATAAGCATGTTTTGACAACCACTCTATGGGGAGAAGAGAAAAATAAATTGTGGAAAGTAATAGCAGAACAAGGAGAGGAAATTGCAAAATTAAAAGATCAGTTGGCAAGACAGAAACAAAGGATGGAACATGCCCTTAAGCTGACTGACCAGATAATTCCTTTTAGACCACCACCTAGGGTCTATACCATCTATCTAAAAGAACAATTCCTCTTATTCCAATCGATGATGACCCTCAAGGATGTAAACGCAGAGTTCAAATCAGCCCAGGAATTTTATGGTTTATACCAGACCCTTCCATCATGGAAGCAAAACTTACTCTGTGAGTTGTATGTGCATAATTTCATCATCCCTATAGAGACTGAATAGAACCCCCTACTTTACATAGGGGATATACACCTATGGGCCCTAATGTCTTAGATGCATAATGAGGCCAACTATGATAGACAATTGGAGAATTACAGAGAACTAGAAAAATTAGAACCACTGCCATTAAGAGCAGAAAGCAGTCAACCAGAAAAATTCCTGAGGGATTGGTTCAAATTGACATATGGGAATGTTAAAAAGGAAATAAGAGATAAAATTTTCAAGCTCAGAATATATGTGTAAGAAGAATATGATAACATGTCTTATTTTGTCTTCTAAAGAGCCTTAATCAGTGCCAGAAGTAGGTGGGGCAGATTATCAGAGGCATTCAAAAGGTCAGAGCCACATAGCCCCATTGACCTTGAAGCAGCCATACACCGAGCACTAAAATACATGGGGCTGGGTAGGCAAATCAAGCAGGATCTCTGGTGTCCTCTCACAATGTAGCCACCCATGCTCCTTTGGCCCCTGTATGACATCAACACTACCAGGCTTGACAGGTTGCAGGATGATCACAGAAGGGAAGTTTGGGAAAGAACAAGAGGATTCTACTACTCCTTCAAGAGCCAGAGCCGAGGAAGAACTGAAGTTGGTGACTTTAGGTCAATTTCCAGAAGATGCAATGCTTGAGGACAAGTATTTGATTAACCAAAGGGCAGATGATGAGGCCAAATTATTGCCTTTATTTTGTATAATTTTTAATACTCTATTCTAATTTCTGTCAAGACATTTGTGAACCTAGCCAGTTGAAAGTTGTGATAAAGTCTAGTTAGAACTGATAAAAAATTGGTAGATGTTTGTGACATATTTTGCTAATATTATACATATATTGTAGTATTTCATATAACCATTAGAATATATATTCTAATATCTAGATTTAATTTGATTAAGCTCATTGCATGAATATTTCTGCATCACAACTAACTTGTCAGGGAAGGAAGCGGCTGGAGAGTGGTCGATAGCATTCAAGAAAGACTGTTGAGGACCAGCTACAGTGGAGTGATCATCACAGCACCAGGAGACACGGATGCTACAATGGAGGAGCCACTATTCCAGGATGTAGGGATGTAGTGCTTCTATATTCCCTCTACACTTCATTATGTGAACTGGTCACTCAAACTTTATTTCCCACACTACGGGCTGTTGCGTTTCCATCTATTTCTCCGACATGTTTTCAAAAAGATAGTTTCTTTTCTATTTTATAATAAGTGTTTGATCCTGTATTTATAGGGATTGGACTGATGGTTTGTAGTTAGAAGAGTTAGGAAAAAGAGAAAGTTTTTGGAAGAAAACTGTTATATCTTACAGCAAGTTATTTTAATCTTCATGTATTGTTCTTATGTAATGCATTTTTGAAATACAATGAAGTGATTCTTGGTTTACATTCTGTGTTAGTAGATTAGCAGAAACCAACCAAGGGGGCCCACTTGGGAGGTGGAATAGATTAGAGTAGAGTAGATTTATTTCCAGCATTTTCAGTATTTCCAGTATTTCAGATAGAAGTTACAGTTTCTTCCTGCAACATTGTACTTTGTGAATGTTCCTGCAGCATCTACAAGAATAGTTATAATGGATGTTCTGGGTTGAAAGCATAGGTTTAATTAGAGTTTGCAATTTCTAGCATTCATTTCAGTAAGGAGATAGGTGTATTCTTTTCCTACAGAACTAGTGTAGGTTTCTTTTATGCATTTCTTACCTTCCTGCAACATAAGCATAATGACTCTTTAAGGAACCTAGTGCACATACTATGTTGACCATTTCAAGTATACGTCCTTGGGTTGACAAGTTAAATGCACCTCATAGTGGGAGAAGTAGTCCTTAGATTGAATAAACTATTCCTAAGAAAGGCCTTGAGCATGATTATTCCACACCTATTGTGAGGCGGTTTAGGGATTCTGATTAAAGACAGATCATCTGGACAGAGCTGCAATAGAACATTTGATCACTAAGGATCTATTTTTCAACCAGAGAAAGATGTGAATCAGAAAATATAGTGGCATGTACAATCAGGTCAATCCATTGTTACTTTCTAACAGTTGTAGCAGTGATTCAAACCTCTTAACAGAGTAGACTTAACAGTCTTTTGAAAATCCTCTCACAAGGTGACATTTCCATATTGAAGTGTTTGAAGACCTCTAACAAGGCCACTCCTTACAGGGTGATTAAATCCTCTAACAGGGTCACACCTAACAATGTGTTATTTTAGCCTTTAACAGGGTTGCCTCCTAACATGGCTCACTTTAGAAGAGTGAAAAATAGTAACTAGTTGCAATTGGTGGTTTTTCCCATATTGGGTTTCCACGTTAAATCTTGGTGTCATCTGTGTTCATGCTATTTATTTTATGTTTATGTTCCTGCACATAATCACTAAAAGGATAATTACTTTATATATCTTAAGATTGATTGGTTCTCCAAGTTACAATAAAATATCATAATTGACCGAGTGACAGTGTTATATTATTTAAGAAATCTAAGGGACTTGGATTTGTTTTTGTAGTAACTGATTCACCCCTCCCCTCTTAGTTAATCATCTTATTTACAACAATAATATTTGATTTTTATTATTCAGTTGGAAGGTTATAGAGGCCAACTTGGTAAGGTCTATATCTATAAGGTAAATTTTGGATTGAAATGTGGAAGTAAGAGAAGTAATTAAATTAGTGGATGAACATGATATGAAGAGTAGAGGCAAAATTAGATGGGATTCTGATTAAATAAAAATAATCTAGATAGAGTTGCAATAGAACATTTGATCAGTAAGGGTCTAGTTTTCAACCAGAGTAAGATCTAAATCAGCAAAGAAAGTTGCATGTACAATCAAGTCAATCGATTGTTACTTTCTAACAATTGTAGCAGTGATTCAAATCTCTTAACAGGGTAGACTTAACAGTCTTTTTTAAATCCTCTCACAAGGTGACATTTCCATATTGAAGTGTTTGAAGACCTCTAACAAGGCCACTCCTTACACGGTGATTAAATCCTCTAACAGGGTCACACCTAACAATGTGTTATTATAACCTTTGACAAGGTTGGCTCCTAACACGACTCACTTTAGAAGAGTGAAAATTAGTAACTAGTTACAATTGGTGGTTTTTCCCATATTGGGTTTCCATGTTAAATCTTGGTGTCATCTATGTTCATGCTATTTACTTTATGTTTATGTTTCTGCACATAATCACTAAAATGATAATTACTTTATATATCTTAAGATTGATTGGTTGTCCGAGTTACATCAGAATATCTTAATTGACTGAGTGACAGTGTTATATTGTCTAAGACATCTAAGGGACTTGGATTTATTTTTGTAGTAACTGATTCACCCCTCCCCTCTTAGTTACTCATCTCATTTCCAACAATTGGTATCAGAGAACCAAGTGCTTGCAGGGAAGGTTTAAAGACCTAAGCTAAAGATCATAGATTTCTTACAGAAGGGAGATCCCCAAGCTTAACAAAGACAACTTTTAGACATGGCAGGAGCTGATGAAGCTGCATTTATCTACCATTGGAGATAGTGGTTTACAATTCTTGGATAAAGAATACGTGGAACCACCAATGCCTTTGACTATGGAACATATGGTGGACAAGAAGAGTCATAATATAATGATGATTGACATAGCTACCTCACTCAGCTACTCAGAATTTGATGAAGTCAAGGACTACCCTGTAACCACCCTATTTTAGTCTATGCTGACCATAGACTCTATTTTCCCTAAGTGTGATCATACCCCCAATTGTGTCAAAACAATCATTCAAATTACTGTCATAATTCATTCAAATCAAATTTTTTCTCCTAAGTGATTTAATCACTAAATTATGTTAATTGCCTTAGCCAATCAAATCAAATCAATTCAATTCTATCAATTCAAATAAAAAAATGGCTAAGATAATTAATTAAAAAGGAATTAAATAAAATCCCAATTAAACCTCATCACTTGCAAAAAAACCAATCCCCTAGCCTTATTAATTTAATTAATTGGCTATAGTCCTAATTAATTATCAAAAGCAACCAAAAGCTTAAATAATTAATTTCTCCTATTATTGAGTGAATATATTATTTATGATTCATTTCATTAATATTCCCTTTAACCCCTAATCTAACTTATCTCAACCACCTTACCCCTGGGTTTGAACTAATCCCAACCCCTTCACCCATGCTAAGTCTAATTCTAATCTTAATCCCATCCTAATCCACTTCCTAATGATGTCACATTCCTAAAATTTTGATTAGGAATTCAACTCATTCCAAAAAGTCCACATTCTCAAGCACCCCTTCCCTCAAGCTCCACTTTCTCAAGCTTGGACTTACACCCTCACCATGCTTCATTAATGCTCTCATAAATGCATCATTAATGCTTATTCCTCCACCATGCCTCATAAATGCTATCCCTCATTAATTCTCTTACACATGAATTTAATAGCCTTATCTCTCCTCTCACTCCCAATTTATTCTATAAATAGAATGAGTTTTAAGCTCAATGGGCCCCTGATTTTGGATTGTTGAAAGCATTGTTATGTTGTTCATATTATTAGAGATCTATATTGCATTTTAGCTTTCTTATTATGCATTGTTATAATCTTCATTTTTAGAGCTTAGAATGCATATTTCTTGTGCATATAGATTATTTTTATTTAAAATATTTCATTCTAGATTGTATATGTCACTGATAAATGCATAATCTGAGGGCAATTATGGCATTTTTCATACTCCTCCTAGATAGGAAGCAATAGGTCAATTTTAGTGATTGATATGCTTGCTAACCATTATTTTTTACTAATGCAATGACTTATTGAAGTGTTGTGTTGCAGCTAATAGGTACACAAAATAACACGCACATTTTTGGCACCCACCGTGGGGTCAAATCTGAAATTTTACTTTATTTTCAATCCATTTTCTACTAATTTGTCCTCCCAGGTTTTCGGAGTAGAGTCATTTTTGGTTGCCAATGCTCGCATCCAGGATATGGGATCGCATCGCATAATCTAGGATCGCATCTCGAAAAATCTTGCATCACTTTTGGTAAAGGCTCGCATATGGTATGCATTGTATTATATTTGGTGTATTTGATCGCATCTGGGAAAAATGGTCATATTCAGGAAATCTAGGATTGCATCTGGTTTTTTGAACTTGCAGTTTGAGAAGTCTAACCACTAATCAATTATGTTTTCTATCTTTATCCTTTAAACAACACAATTCTTGTGTGCAGATCACTGTCGGAGACTCTTTTTCTAAACAAGTTAGAAAGGAACCATTAACTTGTGGTCTGTAGGTGCCCAATTCCCCATCTTGACTTCTATTTTGTTATGCTTTCAAACTAAAAACATTTTATAATCACTTAATAAATCAACCAGGGGATTATGCTCTTTTCCTTCAAGGAAAATCAGAAACTCAGAAGTTGATTTAAGATTTGAGAGGAATTTGGGGTAAATGAACAAGGAAAACAAACTCATTGTTTAATTCATTTTGGCAAGTAATTGATTTCTATCTAATGTTTTGGCATGCAAAGTAACAAAAATACATTTCTTATTTTAATTTCACACCTTGCAAGTTACTAAAATGTTTGCAGAGTAGTCTAAGGCAATTTCAAATAAGATTGAAGACATTTCTCAATGATTTCATTGCTAAACCCTAAAATCACCAGAAAGGTATTTTTCATCACACAATTTCATTTTTGAAAGCTAGATCATGGATATGCCTAGAGTAGTAGATATAATGGAGCATCCTAGAATAGTGTTCAAGAAACATCCATAGAGGAGGACCCTGATGGTGCATTTTCATCCGTTCCTTATACAGTTCTTCACATCAAAGATGTTAGGGCGTATATTCATTGTAACTTGGAAGAACTTTGAGACAGAGCGATTGACCAACAATGAAAGATAAATAAAAGGTTTCAAAAGAGAAGAAGTTTGCACAGGAAATGGAGTTTCCAAATTTATTTGAAGTAGATTGGGTTTAGTATGTGCTAAGAAGAGTGCATGATCAGTTTATGTGGCTAGATAAACCTTATAAGATCATGAAGGAGGTTCTGAAGTAAGTCAAAGGAATCTGTGATAGTGGAGAGGTGCCTGCACTAAAATTGATTCAGAAGCACAGTGACAAATCTCACCAATTCTCAGTGGGACAAGTGAGCAATAAAAGTGAACAATATCATACAACCTGATGTGAAGTTCACATCCATGGTGCTCGGTTACAAGGTATTTTATTCCAGCTTTGAGCATTCTATTTCTAGTACAATTATATTACATATATAACATGGAAAAGATAAAGAAGGAAAAAATTAAATCTTCAAGTATGGATATTTGTTGGTATGTTTTTTTTTCTATTTCATTAATTAATCTCCTGGGGTAGGAAACATTAAATAGAAAGAAGATAAACCAATGTCTATTCAGATTAAGTAACTTTATGACATTTTAGGAGAGAAGAAAGAAAGAATTGTCATGTGGGGATACTTCAAATTTTTTCAAGAATCTATGCATTTGAGGTATAGTATTCCACTTGAGATAGTAAAGAAGTATGAGGAAAAAATATGTTTTATGGTAGAGATTGATGCTTGTTTGATGGAGGCAACAAATCTGAGAACATCTTGAGTAATGCCTATGGTATATGAGGTGGATGGTCCCCTTCTTAAAGCATATGCTGAAGATATTTTGAATAAATCTTTGGAAAAATTAGAGAAAGGTTTGGTACTTATGTAGAGAAGATCCTTGAGGTACATGAGACACTCTGAAGAGAAAGAAAAATCAGAAAAAAAGTTGAGATGGTTGGTGAGATGATGAGTTTCAGTAAGGAAAATATGGCTGAAGAAAGGAAGAAATTTGAGGAAAAGGAAAAGGTTGAAGATGAATATATTATTGTTGATTAGGATCCCTCTCCTGAATATTACCATTTTCATTATCTTCTAGAGGAAGAAAAACAAGGAGCTTGGTGAAAATTTCTGTTAGTTATCGGAGAAGGTGGCAAAAAAACCTGATACACCTAAACAAGCTACACCAAAGGCAACACCATCTAAACCTGTTAAGAAAAAGTAGGCCAAAAATAAGAGAGTCAAGTAAAAAGGGAAAATAACATATAAAAAGAAATAAAAGTGACATTGAATCATATGAAATAGTGAAGAAGTTGAGAGAAAAAGGAGCTAAATTAGCTAGATTTGTGAGTGGTTCTACACCTAAGAAAGATTCGACAATAGGGGAGCCTATGATTTTATTTGGTAAACCAATTTTATCATGCAATGATACTTTAAATAATATGACATGTCATGGCATATTAGTTCAATTGAAGAAGTATTACAGTTTGTATGATGATTATGAGAAAATAAGACTAGAAAAAAGAATGATTCAATATCCGAATAAGTTTAATAGAGCTTTGGTTGAGATCAAAGGGTACATCTTTGATGATTTATTTGACCTACTTGAGGCTAGGATATTGACAACATAGAAGAAGGAAAAAGATAGTAGAGAATTGATATTGATCAATTTATGTCCTATTATTGCAAAGGAGGAAGTAGAGATTCTACTTGAGGAAGAAAAGAAAGAGTTAAACTAGCAGTCAAGGATAAACAAGCTTATTCTTAGAAATATTGATGAGGAAACTAAAGAAAAAAATAAGGTAATGACACATATTTTGATGAGAAGACAATATGAAGTTAATTAGAATAATGATGAGTAGATTAATGAACCATTAGATACATCTTTTCATATGACTGTTGATGAACCAAGCATCTTCATTTATGGTATTCCTATTACACTATTAGTTGATGATTAAGAAGGAGATATCCCTAGAGTTATAAAATACAAAGCTAAAATGAAAGAGGGAGAATATGATCTGGTTATGGAGAAGAAGGAAGATGAATAAAAAGACAAATATGATGATTAGAATGCATTTTTCAGAGAAGTAGAAGTGACAATGAATGATCAGATTCATGCAGAAGTTCAACTGATAGGTTCGGCAGTGAAGAATGAGATTGATATTGCAAGGGAAGAAATTACTTATTCAAAGGAAGTGTAGATGATTCAAGGTCCAATTCAGTTGGATGCTCTTAGTCCTAAATAGTTAATGGACATATCTACTATTGCACACACTAGATCTAAGAATGAGATTTTGAGGACTCGTAGGAAATATAATAAGTTGCTTACTTTGGAATCTCAATTTTTGAGGAATATTTTACCTACCTATGCATTGAATCCGAATGGATAAACTACAGGTTAGTTGGAAAATTTGTTGAAGGCTGAAAATAATCATTTTGAATCCTTAGAGAAGTTAACATTAGTTAAAGTACAAGAATAATACAAGTAAACAATGCTTTACCGAGGGAAGTAAGATTTACAAGGATGTATTGATTATTTTGGATGTGTGTCAGATGTGGAAAAAGTCATTAAGGAGTCTGAGGAGAAGCTATCAGAATTGTCAAAATATTTTGACCCTTTGAATACTTTAGGTTTGGTTCATGCAACACAAGTGACAACACTAAATGATAAAATCAGAACACTTTTTACCAAGAAGGAGAAATTTAAGGAAATATTTAGTCAAATTTTGAACTTAATTGTTCCTAAACTTGATCTTTTTCTTAACAAATTGAAGGAAGAAGAGCTTACCTTTCAAATGCTTGAAATTCTTTTACAGATACACTCTAGTGTTCTTGCACTTGCTTGATTAGGACCATCACTATTCCCAATCCTTCAAGACCCTAACCCTAACCTCTGGGATCTTCCAATCCCTTCCACAACTAGTTTATGACTTCTTCAATTCCCCCTCACAAGGTGACAACCTTAAGTGCTTCACTAGGTTAACTATGTTTGATGTTGTGGTCACTACTCAACTCGCTTAAGAA
Source organism: Thuja plicata (assembly GCA_018584345.1). Taxonomy (NCBI): domain Eukaryota; kingdom Viridiplantae; phylum Streptophyta; class Pinopsida; order Cupressales; family Cupressaceae; genus Thuja; species Thuja plicata. The sequence goes on along the minus strand of MU226056.1, from coordinate 418,086 downwards.
TCCATCAAAAATGTTTTTCCTTGCTTAATTGATTTGATATTTCTTGTAGGGGTTCCAATGTCTTTCTAAACCTTCTAAAAGATCATCTTGATCCCTTTAGTTTGAGGTATCAAGGTCTTGTTCATTGCTTGCAAGATTCTTGGATCAATTTGTCTATTAGGCCTAATTCACCAGTTTTTGCCCAATCTTGGAAAAATTTCCCAAACAACCCAATGAAAAAGTATTGGATTTAGACACCCTTTATGGAGTTCCAAAATATTTTTGAGGTCTCCCTTCTCCAAGTTGTCTGTACATGTGATTCCTACAATTAAGGACTTCTAGGGCTGACAAGCTCTCCAAGAACCAGTCAAGTGTTTCAAGATTCAATATGTCACTAAATACTAAATAGATTGGCCAGATGCCAACCTCCCTCAAGAATCTCTAAAAAACTCCAAAGAAACCTTCCAACTTCTTGGATTCATCACCACACTTGAACTCCTGCAATCAAACACCAATTTTCAACTGCAAACACCTAGTCGGGTTGCTCTGGACTCACCTAGGGCTTGCTTGCAAAAATAGAAAATGCAACTTCCTTGCCTCCACCAAGCATATGTAAATTTTAAAGAGGCCCCCATATCATTTCCCAATGCATCATGATGATTCCATGGTAGGGTTTCATGTGGGAGCCATTTATTTACAATGCAGTCCTGGACAGGCCATTGACGGACTTCTTTACAAAATTATTTACAAAACTACCCTAATGTAAGGTAAAAAAATTAAAAAATATGCCAAATGAAAGAAAAAAAAACTAAATACAAGAACCCCATACTAAGAGAGTGGATTGAATCCATTAAAATTACTTGTAATGAACAATGTACAAACTGTCCAAAAAAACTAGAGATACAGTGCAAAAGAACTTGTATTTCTTCCAAAAAAAACTTCTAATATCAGGATTTGGGCTCCTTGGAGATTTTATAACTCCTCCTCATAGGTGAAGGTGGTTGGAATATCAACCATTCCATAAAACATTAACTTTGTCTCGATTTGGACAATGTTGTCATGCAACTTTGCAAAGTTGCAAATGTTGTCATGACAACATTTTGACAATTTTTGCAAATTCCATGCTAGTCTATCCTAATGACCTTCATTCCTTGTAAAATGATGGATTAACATATTTGAATCCATTTTATGCTCAATTCAACACTTTTCTAATCTTTTTAGGTCTTTTTAGCCCAAATTCCACTATCAAGCCTCAAAAGAGACCTAAAGCCAAAACAACTACTCAAAAGAAAAAAACACTCTAGATTAGATTAAGTCTAACCTAGAATCTCTAAAAACACACACAAAGAACTTCTAAGGTATCCCAAAACACCTCTAACCTGGCTAGGGTTAGTACAAGCCAAAACTAGGATAAGACCTTAGCAAAGTCCTAGGTGCTCCTGCACCACTTTTGATCTTCTTAATACAAAGAAATCAACTTATGCAATCTGTGGGAAGATTGTCATGATGGAGAGTATGAAGAAGAGTTGGGATATAGATTTTGGAGCTCTGAGGAGCAATTTTTTAGATGTATTTAGGCTATTGTAAGTACACTTTGAACACTCTTGTATATAATAGATGATATAGGATTTTGTTAGTTGAATTTTGAGGAGGACCCTGAGCTTTTCCATTGATGTCAAAGGGGGAGAGATAAGGAGAGAAAAAAATGATAGATTCAAATCAGGGGGAGTACATATTTTTGATAAGGAGAGGAATTTTTTTTGAAGTTTTCTATTTTTGGACACTTGGTCATTTTTCGGTAAGTGTTGCCATCAATTCCAAAGGGGGAGATTGTTGGTTTGAGATTGATGATATGGAGGATTTTTATGTTGTAATTTATGGAAACCATACACTATTATAGTGATGAATGCTTATGATATGGTGATACCAAAGGATATACTATCAGATTTGAATAAGTATGGAATAGCATACATAATTTACTGATTTCAGTATATGGTTCGGTGAGGAAACATATGATCGAGTTTTGAGGTGCAAACCTAGGATGAGATTAATAGAGGTTCTATGTATATTTGTCTATGATCGAAATAGTTTATATTATCATCTGACATAGTATAACTTTCTAAGTATCAGTTTGTAGAGTATAGAGAAGAATAGTGACAGTTGTTTAGTGAATCGATCAATGATCCTATTGGATTGATGATTTGATCACTTTGATAGTTGGTAATGATAGAGTCGATATGTCTGATGAAACTTATGCTTGTGTTCAAGGTTAGGAGCATATTTTGATGGGAGATTTGGATGACACTTCACACGTTACCTTTTTTGTTCTCAAGGCCGATAGTGAAAATTAAATTTTGACGATTGGTATATAAGATTGAGTTCCTGAGATGTTTAGTATGAGCGATGGTTGGATATGATTGCTATATGATGATTTTGGTTTATGGATCTATGAGAAAAGATTTAGCTATCATTTGAGAATATTTATTTGGTACTTACATGGAAGTTTTTAAGTATTGTTGATGCTATTTCTCAATTCTCTTTTAATTGGATTATTATCCATTGATTCTATATGACATTGAGCCTCTGAAGGTTGTATACCTATTTTTAAATCTGAGTAGTGAGCTCCAGGATTTAAGTTTGAATGCATGTGCATTCCCCTTAAGTACTAAATCCCTAACAAGCTAACTTATTTATGCATAAGTAATACATGTGGGTTTCATCCCCTCCTTGATTTTTCTCTTAACCGGGTTTCGACGCAAAAAACATGGTGTTATGATGTTGTGAATGATTTTCTTTTATTTCAGTTGTTTATTATTTATTAATTTTAGTTTATGGTTATGCAATCAATAAAAAATATTATAAAAGCTAGAACAATGATTCACCCCCCTCTCAGTGTTCCTCAATCCTAAAATAACAAGAAATTGAAGAAGATAGACAAGGAATTGGAAGGATCTTAAAAAATTACACGAGTACAAAACATTTGGCTCGATAGGTTTTCCATCTCATCAAGAGTTTAAGGAGATCAATATAAGGTGGCTTGCATGGTGTGGATATTCTATGACATAGCTTACATAGTGGATGAGAATACTATGAGAGAAACTAGTTGCTTGGAAGCGCTTAGGTATATGAATCCTTAAAACCACATGGAGACATAGGTATCGATATGCATGACAGTACTCATAGTGTCATAATTGTACCCCTTACAATTTCACACTCATTTGGGATCTTTCTTTAGTGTGCCTCCTTCTGGCTCATTTTGAGCCTATTTTGACCTTATCTCATCCAAATAGTGATCATATGTTCATGATGTGACCTAATCCAATGTCTTAAACCTATGCATTCTACAACTACTTGTAGTTAAATTTTTTTTGGACGACTATGATGCCTAATACCATAATCCTGGTACCTATCTCCATAGTCCCATTAAAAAGGGCCCAAATTTGAATATGTTAGAGTATCATCTCCCGCCATTCATGATTGAATCCATAATATTTTGATGACTATTGGACCTCAATATGATAATACCTTGAGAACCCTATATAAAGGCATCATTTGTAATTTATTTCACCATCTTTACATTAATCTAAAAGTTATAATTCAAGCATTCATAACTACTTCAAGAGCATATATGAGTACAAGGAGTGACAACCTACAATGAGTTATCTTCAAATATATTTTCATGATGGTTTTATTATGATTTATCATGTTATTATTTCACCAAAAATATAAATCATCATATATAATCTTGTTAATCCAACATTTCATTTCAGATTTAGCTTCTGCCCTACCCGGGGTAAGATATTTTTTAATCAATTATTGGTGTGGTAGATATTAATACCTACTCAAGTTTTGACTTAGGAAAGCCTCTATACAACATAATCATTTCCGCTCTTCTTTATGTGCAAGTTAAAAATTTGATAACATAGAGTTGTAGAGTTGCAAAGAGCGATATACAATTCTAGATTTTGAATAAGAAAAAAATACATGGATTGTGTCAATTAGAACACATGCCTAGCACTTTTTGGTTGAATTTTGGAGGGACTGATCTATAGACCATCCTGATCTAGGATTAAAATTTTTGGCTAATAGAAGCACCTCCAAGACTAAGACACTTAACACATGAATCCAACATTTGCAGGCTCAAATTTTAGTGACAAGTTCCTGTTTGCATCTTATCTCAAGATCTGAGATTACATTTTGATTTATTAATATGTATCTACCTATTCCATTATAGGTTCCTTTCTGCATCTTATTTCTTGATTTTAAGTTTACATTTTGCTTTATGTTTACCAGAGTGAGAGGTCTTTGCAAACTTTAATTTTCTATCATCATAGATGTACTTCAATGAAAAAAGGGGTATTATAGAAATATCATTCTAGAGAATGGTTGGAAGTGCCTAAGAAGGGAAATTCCTAGCTTACCAAGAATTTGTATAAATCACACTTTTTTGAAGAAATCTTAGATATGGTAGTGTTTCTGAATAGATTGAGGGGCAATGTGAATTCCAACTATTTTAAGGAATGGATGCTTTTCTTTGTTTTAAACATTATTGTTAGAGAACATTACTTTGATGAGCGACACTCATCAGTAAGAGATTGTGCTATATGATTTCCAACTTTACCTTAAACAAATTCCTTTATACATGTCTTCATATCTTTTATATGGCATAGCTTCGACCCACTTGACTATCCAATATGTCTTCAATTTTATCCTTCTCTTAAATTAGGTGCAAGAATGTTCTACTATGCTTCTATTGGTTCCTCTTCAATTTTTCCTTCATGATATTCTGTCAAATCTGAAATATTGAATATAGGTGAAATATTCACTCCACTCAGAAACTCTACCTCATAGGAATTTTTTGATTCATGTTTCATCATGATTTTGCATGGTCCAAATTTCTTCATTTGAAACTAATGGTATGTTCCCATTGGAAACATTTGTTTTCTCAAATGAACCATGACTTCATCTCTAGTATGGAACTCCTTGTTTTTCATTTTTTGATCCACCTTCACCTTATACAAATTTTTAATCTAATTAGTGAGCTTCCTCACCTCTTCATTTAATTTCTCTAAATTCTCTACAAAGTCTTTGACTTCTTTTCTCCTTTTTCTATTTTCTTCAACTCTAAAGTAGTTCTTGAATTAATTCCACATGCAATCTAGAATTATGATTTACCAGTGCTCCTATTGATATAATTGTTGTATGAAAAATATTCTTGTCATAAAATTAAATCCACCCCTTGTGTTTCTCTCCACCTAAGCATCTTAGTAGGGTACCCAAACTCCTATTCACAACCTAATATATCTATCAATCTGTGGATGGTGTATAGAACTTAACTTAAAATTTATCTTCAACTTCTTCCACAATATCCTCCAGAAATAACCAAAAAAATAGGTATCTCATTTTGAATCTCTGCTTTTTGGTAGACCATGTAGTCTTATCACCTCTTTAAAAAATAGCCCTGCAACATGAATAGCATCGTTGGTCTTCTTACATGTCCAATAGAATGTGCCATCTTTGAAAATCTATCCATCTCCACAAAAATGGAATCATGTCTTCTCTGTCCTTGGTAAACTAGGAAAAAAATCCATGCTAATGTCTTCCCATAGCCTCTCAGGTATAGGTAATGGCTGATATAAACTTGTGTTTTGGCTTGTGCCTTTTTCCATCTGACATACTCTACAATTGTGTACAAACTTCCTCAAATAGATTGATGCAATTGTGAGCAATATTAATTTTATTCAAATAGTGCAATGGTCTTATCCTAACCAAAACATACTATAAGTCCTCCACTATGCTTCTCTGTAATCAAGTTGTCTCTCATGGAACTTACTGGATAGGAAACCAAATTTTTTAAATGATTCATACTAACTAAATTAACCCCATTCCAAATAGTTTCTTCAAATTTGCATAGGCAGGTCCTCAACATAAATATTTTTAGAAGGAAAATGCCCTATCCTACAAAATTAGAGAAAGATAAAAGGAAACTAACTTTTGTTTCAACAAATTTGAATACCTAATTTGATAAAGTCAGACCATTTACACGTGCCTGAGAACTCCATGTTCTATAATAAATATTGAGAGCATAACACTATATGTGGATAAGTCTTGGAATTGACTACACGAATACCTCACTTGTTGAAGCATTTGCCCCACTTCAAATACATAACCAATTTTTTCTTTCCATTATAAAGGGGCCACCTTTACCAAAATATTTTAATACATTGAACGATTATATCAAAAAATCACAACAATACCAAAACATAATTTAAATGAAATACTAATTTCCTTTTAACTTAAAAAACAATGCCTTAGGTAGTGCCTACAATGCTTACATCAATAGACGTTAAAAAAAGTGTATAAGCACCACAAAAAAAAAAAAAAAACAAAAACAAATGAGGAGCTTCTTACTAGATTTGGATCCAATTTTCTTTGCCTCTTCACCTATTTCATAGTGTCTCTTACCCATAAACTACAAATTCTTTTACCCTCCCAAGTTGATGAATAGTAAGGCCATGAGCAATGAAGATTCTAGTCAACATATTGATTCACCTTCTTTGAACACATTTCTTTATCATGAATTCATGTCTTCTCTTCCTAAAAAATCCTTATCATAGAGGTTGCTCAACCATCACCAAATGTAGGCCCTACACCAAATAAATGGAATGAATCAAAATCTATTGAAAGAACCATAACGACTCTAATACCATACGAAGAAGAGAACATGGTAAAAGCTTGATTTATTGATGTATTTGATGTACGTGGAACATGCTTAAATAAGAAGAAAATGCATGTAGTTTTGATAACCGTTGCCTATAACCAAGGATAACTTTAAGGAATCCCCCCCTCCCAAAATTTATAAAATTGTGGCGAATCACATGTCATTTGGGTGAAAAAAAATTTATTGGTGTTGGCGAATTATGCGTCAATCAATGGATATTTGGTGGCGAATTTTTTAATAGTTTAGCCAATTTTTATAAAATAATGGCGATTATAATTTTTGTTTTTAATAAAATTATTAATATTGATGGCGAATTATGTTTTGAAATATGGATATTGGTGGGCGAATATTTTAATAACCGATACCTTTTTTATAAAAAAATGGCGAAATTATTTTCCAAATAATTGAATTAATTTATTTGTTATGGCGAATGGTTTTCAGAAAGTTATAGTTGGTATGGCTATTTTCAAAAGATGGGAAATAAGTTAAATGTTAAATGTATTATTTGAGAACTCAGACCGTCTGATGATCCAAGATCAATGGCTGAGGTTTAATTTCGGCCAACATTTCTTGAAGAAAGAAGAATTGTCGAGGTAGTCACCGGAATGTTGACACGTATCAAGGTAAGTTGTCTGCGGAGTACAGTGTACCC
>MU226056.1:379182-403017 GCA_018584345.1 Thuja plicata | reverse complement strand
ATGCTAAAAGTTAGTCATCAATGCTAAACCATAAACCTGATGCTATACTTGACCATGATATAAATTCTAACCCTAACTCTAATTATATTAATTTATTCAACTTCTAAATTATAATATGTTAACACTATACCCTAACCCTAATATTAACCCTAACCATAGGTCTAAATCCTAACCCTAACCATAATCATAAAGCTAAACCAAATCTTAACTATAATGCTAATCTTAAGCTTAATCCTAAACTTGACCCTAACCCTAACCCAAACCATAGCACTGACCAAATCTAAATCTTTACCCTTAACCTTATTATAATTCCAATCTTAACCCTAATAAAAATTCTAACCTTGCCCTTAACACTAACCAAGACCCTATTTCTAACTTAAACATATTATAATTATAATCCAAATGCTAACTCTATCCCTAACCCTAACCATAACTCTCCTCATAACCATGACCATAAACCCAACCTTAAAACTAAGCCCTAACCCTAATCATAATAATAAATGTAAACCAAACTCTAACCCTAATGCTAACCCGAACCATAATATAAATTGTAACGCTAAATGCTAACTCTAATCAAATTAATTAATTCAATGTGTTACATGCGCTGTGGCTGCTACTAGCTAATATAGACTATATTTAAAATATGCCGAGATGCATCGAGGCGTTGAATTTTTTCATCATTCACCTTTAATAGAATAAATTAAATTTGAAAAAATTCAACGCCTCGATGCATCTCGGCGTATTTTAAATATAGAGTCTATATTAGCTAGTTTTAAATCGGTTCTTACATGGTGTCTACACAAGACATTTTCCCCCTCATTTAACATTCCAAAAAATCTAAATCTGCCCTTTCATAAGAATTCTTTTATTATAGAACAAAAATAACTCTTAGTGATTTAATCGCCTGTCAATCAATACACGGTTCACAAGTCTATCTTATAGCTTGAAGAAGTCGGTTATTATGAGGAGTTAATTTTTTTATGTTAACAGTGCCAAGTCTGACTGTGTCCTAATACACATTTTAAGATTGAAGTCTAATTCCATACGATGCCTTAATGCCGCGGTTTCATTCTTCATAATTCACTGTGATTGATTTAGTTTTTATAATTTTCTTGAAGAATGTATCTCCAATCGGTCAGGGACAGAAAGTATATACATACCATATAAATTCGATTTCAATGAAGTATATTATTACATAGTATATAAATTTGATAATTTGGTCTCTTTGTATTTACTAGCTAGTTAAAAAATCAACCAGAAAAGACTCAAATTCGTATCTATAGATATAATGTCAGTTGAACATGATTGGTATTCTTTAACATACTTTATATTCTTTCAAGTACCAAACAAAAGAAAAACTAAAAAAATGACAATATGGAAATACAAAAATTTCTTTATCGGTAGCAATATTAAGTAAAAATAAATAAATTTCAGTGTTGAGTACTACAAAACCTGGTTTGAATTGAGGATACAGGGCATATCGTTGACCTAAGAATGAATGTCTACATTTTTTCCTACTCTCTTTCCCAGTGGATATCAACCACCTCCCATACGGAAATAAATAATATTATCAATATAAACTCAAGAACAAGTTAAAGAACACTAGCATGACGACAATAACAAGACATGGTTTAAATTCTGTATTGTAAACTGAGATATCAAGATGGGCACGAACTTAAGATTTATGGTCAAAAAAATGAAGATTGAAAGAGTGTTATCACTGAATACTACCCTCTACAGTATAACATTAGTATTGAGGAAAGACACATGAAATGCCATATTGTAGAAAGAAAGCCATATTCTACATTTGGAAAGACAAAGATTGATTCATGTAGCATACAGAGAAAATCATAGAATGCCAAAGAAAATTTTCTCCCAGTATGAGCTAAAACCGACATAGTATTCTTTGAAACATCTTTGTAATAAAGTAATTTCTAAGGAATTAAGAGCAACCTGGAAATTGAGGTCAATGCTTCGGAAAACTACTAGTCTCTTCCACTTTCCTTTTCACTCTGTTTCCTTCTCCAATCTTTTTCACTTGTATTTTTTTCACATTCAAGATCTCAAAGAAAAGAACATGCAAGAATATAGACCGTGTCTCGTTAATTAGATCACCCTCTTTTATTACCTCCACTCCCATAATAACCATTTCTTTAATGCTCTTACCCGTATATACATTCTCTTGTTTTCTTGATATTTATCTGACTTGAGTAAAAAAAAAGTCAAATTATCGCATGAAGATCTTGAAAAGTAGGAGTCTAACAGGTTGAGTCATTACATCTCTCCCCATTAGGAAAAGATTGATCTGATTTCATATGAAAATATAGAAAAAATGTTCAGATCACACACATAATATATACATATATGAGATATCATAAAAATGTATATGAAAATAACAGAGGAAAAGATCTATGTATGTCCTCTACATCCTCCTAGGTGGCACTATCAATAGAGAATTGGTCCCACTAGACCTTGTACTTCAAAACATCTCTATTGCATACTTGAATGGTACGCTAATCAATGAGGTGGGTAGGCTCCACTAGCACTACCTCCGGATCTTGAACTTGCAATGCATGCCAATCTAAGATGTGAGATGTATCTGGATGATAAGGCTTAAGAAAAGAAACATGAAACACATTACGGATTCAGGCCAGAGCAAGTGAAAGAGAAAGTCAGTATGCAACCGGGTTGATAATTTCCAACATATCAAAGGGTCCCACATATCTTGGTACAAGTTTTGAAGACTTTCCAAATACAATTGAGCTTTTGTGAGGTCTCACATGCAAGAACACCTTGTCCCCTTTTTGAAACTGCTTGAAAGTGTGGTTCTTATTTGCATAGATCTTTTACCGATCAAATGCTTCCTTTATCCAACTACGGATCAAAGTCATCCACTCCTCCATCTCTCTCAACATATAAGGACCAATCACAATATTGTCCTCAATCCTATCCTAGCTAATAGGAGTGCGATACTTACACCCATAAAGCTCCTCAATTAGTGCCATACCCAAGGAAGCATGGTAAGAGTTTTTATACGCAAACTCTACCAAGAAAATATACTCTTCCCACTTGTATTGTTGATCTATGCAGTACATGTGGAGTAAATACTCTATCACTTGATTTAAACTCCTTGTTTTCCCATCCGTCTGAGGATGATAGGAAGTGCTGAAATTCAATCATGTTCCCAAGGAAGCATTCAAGGTTCTCCAAAATATTGATATCATTTGAGTATCCCTATTAGATATGATAGTCTTTGGCACACCATGCAATCTAAATATCTCTTGCAAAAATTTCTTGGCTAAGGCCAATGATCTGGATCTCTAAAGTGAGCCACTTAGGTTAGTTTATCAACTACAACCAAAATGACATCATGCCTGTATTCGGTCATGGGTAAACCCTGGGTGAAATCCATACTGATGACTTTCCATTTATACTCTGGAATTTCATTTGGGTATAATAGTCGAGCTGGGTGGACATGCTTATCCTTGACTCGTTGGTATTCTAAAAATTAGACTACGTGAGCTGAAATATCACGCTTAAGCCCTGGCCAAAAGTACAGTGGTCTCAAATTGACAATCATCTTGTTTACCCAAGGATGTCCTGAAAATGGAGTGCAATGCATCTCCTCAAGTACCAATTTCATCAACCCTACTCGATTAGGGATATATATTCTATCTTGATATCTTAATGCCATCATCATAAAATGTGTGTCCGTCAAAATGGTAATCAGATGGATCAATGTGCAAAGATTATTTGACCATCTCATAATGGTCATCACATGGAAGATTCTATAACACCTACTCCGTTAGGCATGTCCTAGGGGTAGATATAGTAGAAATGTGCCTCCTTATGCTAAGAGCGTTTGCCACTTTATTCTCTTTCCCCTTAATGTATTCAATGCCAAAATCATACTCACTTAGAAACTCTAACCATCGTCTTTGTCTGGCATTGAGATTTGGCTACATGAAAATATATCCAAGTCCCATATGATCACTTTTCAGCTCAAATGACTTACCCAATAGGTAATGCCTCAAAATTTGTAAAGCATGTATAATCACAGCCTACTCTAAAGCACGCGGTCCATAGTTTACCTCATGTTGCTTCATATTCCATGACACATAAACCACTACTCTTCCATCCTACATCATTACACCTCTAATACCTTCACTTGAAGCATCTGTAATCACTATGAACTGTCCTTTGGGATCATGTATGATCAAGATAGGAGATGATGCAAGTTTCTATTTCAGAAGCTGGAATTCTCTCTCTCGTCTATCTACTCATATCTCTTCCCTTTTCTCTGAAGGGATGTAATATGATCTATAATTTTGGAGAATCCCTCCACAAATTTCCTCTAATAACCAAAAATTCCCATGAAGCTTCTCACTTCCCCCACGTCCTGAGGAACTGACCATTCAAGAATAGATTTTATCTTTGCAAGGTCTTCTACAATTCCATCTATAGAGATGATGTGACCAAAGTAGTGAATCTCTTTCCGATAGAAATAACACTTCGATAGCTTACCATAAATTTTCCTCTCTCCGACACTGTAAGACTATGCATAAGTATTCTTCATGCTCTTCTATATTATTAAAATAGATCAGTATGTCATAATAAATATTTCCACAAATTTATCTAGATAGTGCCTAAAAAATACTATTCATCAGGTTCATAAAAGTTGTAAGAGCATTCATTAAGCCAAACAGTAGGACAAAAAATTCATAATGCCCATACTATGTCCTGAATGTAATTTTAGATATGTCTTCTTCCTTTATCTGGAGCTGATGATATCTAGATATCAAATCAATCTTCAAGAATACAATTTCTCCCTTCTTTTGATCGAATAGTTTATCTATTCGAGGGATAGGGTATTTGTCTTTGATGGTTACCTTATTAAGCATCCTATATTCAAGGCATAGTCGTAAGGTACCATCTTTCTTCTTTACACAGATCATCAGGGCTCCCCATGGTGATACACTAGGGAATATGAACCCTTTATCTAACAATTCTTAAAGCTTCACCTTAAGTTCATATATATCTATTGTGGTCATTCTTTATGGAGCCTTAGATGTGGTTCAGTTCCATGCATCAGATCAACGGAGAAATCAAACTCCCTCTTCGGAGGTAATTCAAGCAATTCCTCTGAAAAAAAACATCGTTAAACTCATATAATATAGGATAATCATCCGTACAAGGATGAGTGTTGTCTAGATCCTTAACATGTGCTACATATAATATACACCCCTTCCTTTTAGCCTTTTTTAGCTGCATAGCAGAAATGTGTCTTAGCTCAACGGGTTGTTTGACACCTCTTACTTCTACAAGTTTCCCTATATCATCCAAACATTCAACTGATTTATCTCTGTAGTTAACAATTTCCTTATGCTCGATTAACCAGTTGATTCCCAAAATGACATCATATGAACCCAATGGGGCTACATACAAGTTTACTTTCTTTAGAAAACTTGGGATTTCCAAGTCATTGAAACTCAACATTGTTGTACCCTACACTTTTTCATATTTCCATATTCTTACAATAGATCCAAAAATCTGCAAATCTAAGTTGTATGTGTGAACAAATCATTTACTGTTTCAGTTTAACCATTGATTCAAAAAGTCTCTTAACCGAGTAGGACTTAAAAATCCTTTCTATATTGAGATACATCCCAAGGAGTATCAAAAAGTTTTATCATGAAGATAACATGAGATGCCAGATACCATTTGACAAACTACACTGGGTTTGGTCATAGAAGGTAGCATAGAGATGCCCGATATCAAGTGACAAACTATTCTATTCAAATACTCTAACAAGGTCACACCTAACAGTGTGTTTGTAACCTTTAATAGGGTTGGCTCTTCACCGATCTCACTTCAGAAGAGTAAAAATTTTGGGTTACTGGTCCCAAGTTATTTTTTCTTTAACAGGGTTTTCACGTTAAAAAATATATGTGTCAATGTATTTATGATTCATTACTTTAGTGTTTTGCATTACACATAACTAATCTGGATTGATCAGTATACACTAATCAATTTACTATTTTTCTATAAATGAAAGACTACTATTTGGTAAACATTAAGAATAAGGTTTAACAATGAACTCCGAGTAGTAGTTATTTGATAAGTTTATTTGAAGACATACATCTTGTAGGACTGAAGATAACTAGAGGCTTAATATTGTGGTCCTAAGTTTTTGGGTTGATTTATTAAAATATTTTTGAGGCCACTGATTCACCCCCCCTCTCAGTTATTCTAACAATTGGTATCAGAGATTGTGTGCTTAGAAAGGGAGTTTAACAACTCAATCAAAAGATCACAAGATGAACAAGCGAGATGTGCCCAAGTTGAGTAAAGACAACTTTGCATCATGGCAAAGTAGAATAAGACTCCACCTATCAGGAATTGGTAATGATGTTACTCAACACCTTGATACTGAATATGTTTCCTACAGGACCTCACACTCTTGAGCAATTGAGAGAAAAGCATGAGCATAATTGCATGATGATATAGCTTGCTTCCTCACTCTTTGATGATGAGTTTGAAGATGTCAAAACATGCACCTCTGCAAAGAAAATGTGGGATAAATTGAAGATGGTACATGGAGGAGATGCTAATGTACTAAGAGCCAAGGAAGAAAACCTAAGAGGAAGGTTTGATGACCTAAGGATGAAAGACGGATAAAATATCACTCAATATAGCTGCAGAATCAGAGAGGTAGTCAATGCTATTCGAGGAGTTAGAGGTGTACTTGAAGATGAGAAAGTGGTAAGTAAAATCCTAAGAACCTTATTGTTTGTATATGCTATTAGAGTATCTTCTATACAAGAAATGAGAGCATTTGAAAACAATACTGTTACTCTAGATAGTCTGATTGGTAGACTGATTTCATTTGAGATGAATAACTTTGATAATAGTCTCTTACCATCTATAGAGTCTGCATTCAAATATTCTTTAAAAATAAGAAATTCAAGTCATAGACACACTATTAGAAATGATAGTGAAAGTGATAATGAGGATCAAGGATTTGATGAGATTGAAGCACTAATGGAAAGAAGACTGTAGAGAGGCAAAGGTAGATACAAAGGTAAATTACCACTTGTATGTTTTAATTGTAAAGAGGTTGGACACTTTTCTGTAAGATGTCCTAATAGAAGAAAAGATGACATAAGAAATGACATAACATATGAAAATAAGTTTGACCAAGGTGATAACATAGATTATCAAAGAAACTGACAACCTGATAGAAGATATACCTGAGACTACAAGGACAAAGGAAAGAAAGCTTGTTACCTAGCTGAGAACAGAGCTGATGATATTGACACCAAGTCTGAAGAAGACATTGAGATGGTATTTGTAGCAATGAAGGATGATTCAAACGAAGAAGAAGAAAGGTATGTAGAGACTGCACTCATATCTAAGGTTAGCAAGAATGATGTCTAGATTATAGATAGTGGCTGCACTCACCACATGACCGGTGATAAATAAAAGTTTGAAACTTTTGAATACTATAATGGTGGATCAGTAAGAATAGGTAATGACACACCTTGTCCAATTGAAGGTAAATGAACCATAATGTTGAATAACCTGATCAAATGTGAAAATTATTACTGGGTGAAAGGACTAAATTATAATATTTTAAGTGTTTCATAGCTAAATAACATAGGTCACCCAGTAGCATTTGAGAATAAGAAGGCAAAGATCTTCAATGAATCAGGAAGGTTGATCGGAACTGGTGAACAGACAAAAGGTAACCTTTTCTATCTTGATGACATTAACCCTACTTGTTTAATGGCTAGAAACAAATACAAATGGTTGTGGCATAAAAAATTATGTCATGTAAATTTTGACAACATGATAAAGATAAGCAATAAAAGAATAGTAAGAGGCTTACCAAGCATGTCAAAGCCCGAGCATATCATGTGCAAGAATTATCAAAAAGGTAAGATGAGAAAGTCTAGTTTCAAGAGTAAAGCCCATACATCTAATGCAATTCTAGAATTAGTCCATACTGATTTATGTGGACCCATGAGGACAAAGATCTACTATGAAGATAGGTATTTCATTCTTTTTGTAGATGATTATTCTAGAATGATGACAGTTATATTCTTAAAAGATAAATCAAAAGCGTTCAAGATATTTAAATGGTATAATTCTATCATAGAAAATCAAAGTGGTAAGGAATTGAAATGCTTAAGATCAGATAAAGGAGGGGAATTTATTTCAGATGAATTCACTAACTACTGTAATGAGCATGGAATTAAAAGATAGGTTTCTCCACCGAGAATACCACAGCAAAATGGAAAAGCTGAAAGGAGAAACAGATCCATTGTTGATTGTGCAAGAACACTGATGATTCAAAAAAATATCACTCAAAATTTCTGGAGGGAAGCTGTCAGTACTGCTGTCTACACATTGAACATAGTACAATTGAAGGACACAAAGAAGACACCCTATGAGCTTTGGTATGGTTACACACCCAATGTAAGTTACTTCATAATTTTTGGTAGTCAATTTTATACTCTGAAAGATGAAATAAATGGAAAGATCGACTCCAAAAGTGATGAAGGTATCTTTCTAGGGTATTCCACCAAAAGAAAGACTTATAAATGTCTTAACAAGTCATCTAACAAGATCATTGAAAGTGAAAATATAAGAATAGATGAATTTTTAGAAAAGAATGATAAGGAAAGAAGAAAAGAACCTGAAGACTAAAAAAAGTTTGTTTATACTGAAGAACCTGACACTCTACCTGAGCAACAGTGTATCACTCCCAAGCAACAAAACATTGCACTCAAGCATCAGGCTGCAATTATTGAAAATCAGGAAAATAATCAAGATGATGTACTGAGCGATGGAGATTAGAATGAAGGTCAAGATGATAATCAGAATGATGGACAAAGAGCTGAACTAAAAATTTCCAAGTATGTCAAAAGACATTATCCACAAAATCAGATCATAGGAGAAAAGAAGGCTGGAATGAGAACAAGAAGTAAGTCACTAGACACTAGATGTTTACTTTGTGATTTTGAGCCTAAATATGTTAATACTGCACTTGAAAATGAGGAATGGGTCAGTGCTATGAATGAAGAAATAGAACAGATTGAGAAGAACATTACATGGACACTAGTACCAATACTAGATGACAAGAATGTCATCAGTACCAAATGGATATTCAGAAACAAGATGAATGAGAATGGAGAAGTCACAAGGAATAAAGCAAGATTAGTATGCAAGGGGTATGCACAAGAAGAAGGTATTGATTATGGTGAAACCTTTGCACCCATTTCTAGACTAGGAGTTAGAATCTTATTTGCTTATGATATATACAAAGGATTCAAGGTATACCAGATGGATGTCAAATCTGCATTCCTAAATGGAATACTAGAATAAGAGGTATACATTGAACAACCAGAAGGGTTTGTTGATCCATACCAGAGAAACATGGTATGTAGACTACATAAATCCTTGTATGGATTGAAACAAGCACCTAGAGCCTAGTATGAAAGACTTCACTCCTATCTCATTAGCATTGAATTGGTAAGAACAAGTGAAAATAAAAATTTGTACTTAAAAGAAGATACCGATGGTAATATTCTGATTGCTGAAATATTTGTTGATGATATCATTTTTGGGGGAAATGAAATGTTATGTAAATCCTTTGCTAATGAAATGAGCAAAGAGTTTCAAATGTCTATGTTTGGGGAGATCAAATTATTTCTTGGTCTATAGATTCTTTAACAAGATGCAGACATATATATCACTCACTTAAAATACATCAAGGAAGTACTGAAGATATTCAAGATGGAAAATTTCAAACTAGTTGGAACACCTATGGAAACCAGATGTAAGATGACAAAGGAAGATAAGTCAAATAAGGTAAATCAGACCTTGTATAGATCAATGATTGGCAAACTAATGTATGTTGTTCATTCTAGACCAGATATTGCACATGCAGTTGGAATAGTTGCAAGATTCTTTTCTAATCCCAAAGAATCACATATGACTATTGTTAAGAGATTTCTGAGATATCTAGAGAACACCGAGGACTATGGCTTATGGTATAAAAGAGACAAAAAATTTGAGCTACAAGTCTATACAGATGCTAATTGGGCTGGAAACATAGATGACTGAAAGAGCACAACTGGAGGAGCATTTTTCATGGGTGATAGGCTTGTCACATGGATTAGCAAGAAGCAAGGATGCATCTCTTAGTCTACTACAGAAGCAGAATATGTGGTTGATACTACAAATTGCTCCAATATTGCCTGGATCAAATAGTTGCTGGAAGGTATGAATATGAAGATTCTTGAATCAGTGATTATCTATTGTGATAATACTAGTGCAATAAATATATCTAAGAATCTAGTCATGCATGCTAAGACTAAGCATATTTCTATCAAGTATCACTATTTAAGAGATCAAGTGCAAACAAAAGAAGTGATACTGGAATATGTTCAATCAAAGGAACAATTAGCTGACATATTTTCCAAGCCATTACCAAAAGATACATTTGAGTACCTGAGGCAGAGACTAAGGGTCCAACCCTTGTCTATCAGTCAGTAAGATGACTAGGAGATTGCATCAGCCTACACCAATAAGAAGATCATTCATGTTGATGCAAGCACACAGATGGACTACAAAGATACATCTGTACACAACAAGGTACATACCTACACCGAACACCAGTGTCACTGTATTGCTGATGGATAGGGAAATTCAAGGAGTATATTATAAAAAGGGATGGAAGATGATATGGAAAATTTGTTGGCATTGTTGTCAAAGGGAGAGATTATTTCATTATCAGGAATTATAAGGGAGAGATTATCTCATTCTCATTATCAAAGAGATATTACATATGAAATATCCATCAAAGGGAGAGAAGTATAATGAAGGAGAGAATACATACTAAGGGAGAGATTGCTGTCAATAGAAAAAGAGATGATCAAGGAGAGGAACATTCAAGGCATAGCACATATCAGGAACATAGACAGAAGCTTCTACATCTATCCAGTAAAGGGATTGAAGATTGAAGAACACACTCTACAAGAAACAAATCAAAGCTATATGAGCTTACCGAGAGCCAGACCTTTGTATTACTTATAATAGGAGAGATTGATGAACTTCAACTGTTATATTTCATATTATATTAGAAATAATATAACGTGATAATGTAGTGTGTTGCCATCAATGCCAAAGGGAGAGACTGATGACATATAATTGATTGAATGTTTGAAGATGTTAAGTTGATCACTGAAATGTAGAAAGATAATGTAAGACATTAAATCAATTAATGTATTTTATTGTCATTGATGTCAAATTGATATAATCTGATCAGTTATATTCAAAGTGTCAAAGACTTCAAAGAATCAAAGAGATAAAGATTGTACTTTAAGTAATGCATAAAAGACCAACATTCACTAAGTGACTACAAACACCGATGGTTAGTGGAACCCGACAGACAGAGAAACCCGAGAGCAAAGTCATAGTGATGCACGAGCAAGAAAAGTGACAAGAATTATCGACAAGTAGAATCACAAGCATTATCGATGGCCGAATTTATAGTATTACCTGACAGACAGACAACCCTGAAGGACAGACAACCCCGACGGACAGACAAAATTGACGAAGAAGCCCGAGGAGAACTAAAGTGTTGGCCAAAGCTATCAAAGAGTTAAAACACCAAAATTAACTGAAGTTCAGAAATGACAAAATACTTAGCTGGCAGAGCTAAAGATAGACTTAACTAGTTGTTAACATTGTTTTCATCGAAAAGTTAAAGCCAAGGATAAGTAAAATATTTAAATTTGTTTTATCTAGCTAGCAAGAAGGTTTCTACGAGATAAAACAAGAGTTAAGCTTTAAAGCAAGATTGGCTAAAATTATGGATCATGCCAAGAACAACAAAATCAAGAAGTGAGAAATGGTGATATCATGTCTATAAAGAGACAATCTAATTCATTATGAATTAGGGGAGTGAATGAAAAAGAATAATGTTGAAGAGAAACTGATGAAGAACAAATTCATATAGTCTTTATCAATCAAACTGACGAAAGGGCTAAAGATTTCTATGGAGACCAAGCAACAGAGAAGTACAACATCATCAAGAAGAAAGAAGTGGAGCAAAGGTATTGAAAAGATACAATGATCATAAAGGTATTAAGAGCTTACAATAGATCTAAAAATTTGCAAATCTAAGTTGTATGTGTGAACAGATCATTTACTATTTCAATTTAACCATTGATTCAAAAATTCTCTTAACCGAGTAGGGTTTAACAATCCTTTCTATATTGAGATACATCCAAAGGAGTATAAAAAAGTTTGAACATGAAGATAGCATGAGATGCCAGATACCATTTGAAAAACTACACTAGGTTTGGTCGTAGAAGGTAGCATAGAGATGCCTGATATCAAGTAACAAACTATTCTATTTAAATCCTATAACAAGGTCACACCTAACAATGTGTTTGTAACCTTTAATAGGGTTGGCTCTTCACTGAGCTCACTTGAGAAGAGTGAAAATTTTGGGTTACCAGTCCCAAATGGTTTTTCCCATAACAAGGTTTCCACATTAAAAATACGTGTCAATGTGTTTACGAGTCATTAATTTAGTGTTTTGCATTACACATAACTAATCTAGATTGATCGGTATACACTAAGCAATTTACTATTTTTCGTTAAATGAAAGATGACTATTTGGTAAATATTAAGAATAAGGTTTATCAATGAACTCCGAGCAGTAGTTATTTTGTAAGTTTATTTGAAGGCATACATCTTGTAGGACTGAATATAACTAGAGGCTTAATATTGTGGTACTAAGTTTTTGGGTTGATTTATTAGAATATTTTTGAGGCCACTGATTCACCCCGCCTCAGTTATTCTAAAATTATGTTCACTTGGTTAGTGTAAGAGGGCCCCCTGGTGAGAAAAAAGAGCTAAGATTTTATCTAGCCTCTCATTGGGCTCATCATTTAGACCATTACTAGATCCATTCCTGTTAGTATGTGTAGAGCCTCCCTCCTTTCCCTTTTATGATTGACATTCTGAGGGGAATGGATTGAGTTTGTTATTTCATTTTAGACCTTGTAATACCCACGTGAGATTTTACTCTTGGGGTGATCTGTGTCTACCTGATTAGTAAGACCTTCCTTGGACTTGAGATGCATTATGAGGTTCTGATATGTTATGATATGCTTGGTTGAGATGATCTTGTGATGTTGTGATAATCTTGTTCGAGGCGTTTATGTGACTCACTCGATCCAATTTAGCCTTATTCTCATTTTGTGGTTATCCCCACTGTTGTTCTTGAAAATTTAGAGGGATCCTACTCAAGTCAGCATAGAAATTCCTCTATCCTTAAGGACCTAGTATGTGAACCCTTTATGATACATTATGGAATTATATATTTTGGGATAAGACTAGACTTTGATGTACTCTATTGCTTCCTACTCATGTTAACGGTTCAACAAAAACATTATGTTGCATTGGGGATTATTGATTTACTGATTTCATGACCATCAATTAAGTGTTTGAATAGCGTGGATTGTATTAGAATAAGGAAATTGTGTTCATAATGGAAAGTTATTATTATGATATATGATAGGTGATTACATGTTATTTTCATAAGAACATGAACTGATCATTTGAGTAGAGTTGTGATTGTATGTAGAGATGTTCATTTAATGATAAAAAGGGAATTGCAATTAAATATTAGACTAGTTAAATTAAAAGGCTAACATGACAATGTTATGATGGTTTATCATTAAGATGACACAATTAGGAATAACCGCACTATGATGTGAATTACGTTCTGAAGTGATATTGATGACAATTAAAATTATATGATGATTCGATATGTACCAATGTTTTCATGAATGAATTGAATTGGGAATACTATTTTGGAATTATTGGTGAATTATGTGGTATAGGTTGTAAATGACATGTGTTAGAATGTTGTTCATTATGTATATCAATTTTATATATGATTTGTTTCCTTTAACTACTGATGTTCGATTTTAGTGTGTAGGGAATTTGACCATGGAAATAAATTGGGGAACCAAGCATAGGTATATGTGAATTCAGTTAAAGCCAAGGTTGCATCTAACGAGAGACAAGACCTCATTGTATCATGATTTAATTTGTAAATGTAAATGTTTGATTGTTTGTATTTAGTTCATAAATGTTAATTTCATATTTAATTCTTTGTGCTTTATGCTCAAGTGGATATGTCATGTGTCTAGTGATGTGTAAGTGTTTGTATGTGTCACTTGACACTTGTGTATGTAATTTGAACCATGACATGTCCACTTGGGGATTGGATATCCACCTACCTAGGTTAGTACCATAGTGGATCCCCATGTGCATTCCTTGGTTAGGGAGCTCGAGGTGTGGTCATTTTAATTGAATTTCGTGAGTATGCTTTAAGTGGACTTTTGGAGGGTTAAAAAAATGCCTAGGGGTGTGTTAGGGTCTTTTTTAGGTAGCCCACTTGATATACCTATGAGTAAGGGTCATTTTTAACCCTAGGATAACCCTTGGTTGACCAAGAGACCCTTCCAAAAGTTGGATTCTCAAGATGGACGAAAATCAACTTTTGAAAGCATGATCTTAGATAGACCACCCTTCCTTTTAGGTGCAAAGACCTTACCTACCTTTTTCAGTTTCCCTTTTAGGATCCATTTTTAGAAAGTTGTAAGAGCTTGGGAAAGAGAAACTAATGAGAGGTTTTCCTTTTCCCATGAGTTTCTAGTGGCCTTTTTAGTGGTAACTCTCCATGTTGAAGAGTTTGAACACCCACTCTCTAACTTTAGAGACAACTAGTGAATGAGGGAAGACTTTGGAAAAATGGACAAAACGGTAAAAGCTTCAACAAATCTTACCATAACTTCTAGTATCAAGGTTGGTGGCTCCAAGCTCTCTCCTCTATTAATGGTGTTTCTTGCATATGGATCCATGAAGGAAGGAAGAAATAATGTTTTTTTTTTTTTTTTATAATGACATAATGTGTAGATATGTTGTTTTTGTATGATGTTGATGTTGCACTCTCTTTATGTGTAGTTTTTGTTGTGTTTGTAAAAGATTAATCTTTGTGTGTGTAGTAAATATTGTTTGTATGGGATTGTGCAAGGCCAAACTCACCCTTGGGAGGATAGAGTAGCCTTGAGGGTGAAGGGAAGAGGACAACCCTCTTGGTGTAGAGTCTCTCTCCTGGGGAGAGAGGGATGCACCATGGATTATGGGGTCCATAGTAGGCTTTAAGAATTTGTGCTTTGGGGGTCATAAGGGTTTTGGCCATTTGGATAAGCATGCTATGGGAGATGTGATGTTATACTACATTTTGTAGATGTGACAATGTTGCCTTGTTGAAGGATTGTAACCTTGTATTTGCCTTATTCTCCCATTTGGGTACTTGGTCCATCTTCACCCTTGGGAAGCTTGTATCAAAACTCCTTGTGTTAAGCCTTGAGGGGGAGAGTTTATTTTTGTTATTATTGTTTTTGTTATTGCTATTTTTTTTGCTTGAGTGTTACCTGCCTATTCTTGGTTCCCCAAGTTCGGGGGTGGCCTCTTAGAGGCCTAGGATGGGAGGTGAGTATCCCATGGTCAAGTTAAAAATTTTATTTGCACGTTTGCTTATGCATAAAATTTTGATGTAGTTTTGAAGGAAATATTCCAAGTGTGTTTATCCCTATTTGATCTTATTCTCGCATAAGTTGTAATCCATTGGGGAAAGATGAAGGTTGTTTGCATTATATAAAAAGAGAGATTAGTGAAAATAGCTTTCTCTTGAATATTCAGCTTGTTTCTCTGCTATTGTGTAATCTAAAGATAGCTTAGTTGTTATTTTCCTTCAAATAGAGTTGTAAAACATTATTGCAATAAAAATTAATAAAAATATTATTCAAATATTAGTTACTCTAGTTGTATCAATTTTTTTTAAAAAAGAGACATTGTTATATGCTACCTTATTTAATATTTCTGTGATAAATATAGTCACAATAAGTGGCAATAAATAGAAATAGATTTGAATGTCCATTACAAAGCTGCCTTCTTTTTAAATAAAATTCATTCATGGATATTGTCTATTTTAGAACAAGTAATTGTTAATCGAGTTATGTCATTTCATTGTAAATCGCTCGAGGCGGGCTGTAGCCCACCAACCCTACGCAAAAGCTCCCATGAGAGGGAGGCAAGGGTAGGGCATTTTACCCCCCGCCTGTGGTGTCTGAGGCCCCAAAAGAGCCACCACAGTAGTGGCTCTGATGCTGGTCTGCGATGGACTGTTTATGCAACACCCGCAATGGCAGTGGTGACCATGCCACACCTCGCCCCCACTTCAAACCATCACCACTCCTCCAAAAATGCAGCCCCAACAAAAAAAAGAGAGAGGGGGTTTTGATTTTGTTTTTTTAAAAAAACGCAGACATTAAATTGCAAAACCAAACAAAAGAAAAGAAAATCTCTGCACACTGATTTAAAATCACAGCCTATACGATTTTTAACCTGCAACAAAATATTTGCGATTTTAGTTAAAAAAATGTATATATATCTCATATATAAATATATATACAAACTAATGTATATATTTTTATATATGAGAATATGTATACAGTATCTTCCATGGCCTCCATTTCTCAAACCTACAACCAAACAAGACAATGAAGAACAAAAAAGATCTAGGGTTTGACATGGTAGAAGAAAGAGAGAAGGAGAGGGAAAAGAATGAAAGAAACAACTTTTTTAGGTTTTCTAAAAATGTTCTTATCACTAATTTCGAAATTAGGGTTGGGGATGAACTTTTGGGATTAAAATATTATTTTTATTCAAAAAGAGACTTTGATTTGTTTTTGGTGGGAATTTAGAAATCTTACTTAGTTTTACTTTTTAATTAGTAGGTTAAGTCATCCATCTTAAGATATCTTTTTGTAAATGTTTCTAAATAATAATATGTCTTTTAGATTTTTAAAAATCTAATTAGTGAAATTTAAGTATTAAGGAATCTTCTAAAGGTAACTTAATGATTAATTTGTTAGGCTTTTAAGTGAAAATAATTGGGAAAATTATGAGTTAGATGTTTAAGTGAGTAATTAATAAAATACTTTTTAAAGATGTCAATTAACAAGTTATTTTGCATATAGGCATTAAGTTAAATAATTAATGGTGGGAGAATTTGAGTAAAATTTTAACTAAGTTAAAATTGAAATTTGATAATTACCAATACAATTTAAATGAATTAATTTTAATTAACCTTTAATGTGAATATGTACATTCTAAAAGTAATATAACGATTAATGTATTATCTAATTTGGATTTTTAAAATGCTATTGGTTAAGAAATTTATGGAGTAAAATTAATTTGAGTTGTTTATTAAAACTCTTGGAAATGTATTTAATGATTAATTAATACAACTAGATAAATATTAAAGAGATTTTTATTAATGGATTATCGAGTAGATGAATATTAAATTAATTTCAAGATATAAATCAAACATATTAATTTAATGACTTTTATAAAGTGTCAATAATTATAGATATTAAGCGAAAGATTTTAAATAAACGTAATCTTTTATTATAACTTCTATAAAGAATATTTAGATGGTCTAATGAACCGAAAGTAAATAATGCTTTCTATATATGGGAATTGGGCGATAGTAATTTATAGTTGTACCGTCAATTTAATTAATTTTTTTGGGATTATTGTAGTATTAAAAACATCAAAGTTTTAAATTAGTGGATTCAATCAATGAAGTTTGGACTTGTTTATAATATATTGAAAGGAGAGGAATTTATCAGAAGAGCATCGTTAATCAATTTAGTCAAATATATTAATTAATTCACATCATCTAACTTTATTAAAAGAGTAATTCAACTAAGTTATATTAGGGTTATCAACTTTATTAATGTTAGATTTTATGATCATTAAGGCATCTAACCTAAGGGGAGGCTTATGATTGCATAATGTTCATCATTATAATAATCTCATTAATTCTATAACCTCTGTAAAATTTGAATTTGGAGTTAAGAATCTGATTAGGCAGTTTAACAAATTAAACTTGGAAACTTAGTTTTACCTCTTCTAACGTATGAGTAAGGGATGTTGACAATCATCATGATCCCCCTTAACCCTAACACTGATTGATGCAACTTACCTATTAACGTAATCTGATATGTTAATAAAGTTAACTTAGAAGCTAGTTAGTAAACTTGGATACCTTGTAACTGAAAACAACATTGTATTTATTAGTTTAAAAAAAAAAGTTGTATTTTGGACATCAAATTTGGGCATGACATTCTAGTATCAGAGCGAGGTTCAACACTAGGAACTCTGCAAATTGTTACGCTTCACCTAGGATTATATTTTGTTTGGGTAGGAGATGCTTAGTAACATTATTAATGGGCAGCAAGTAAATGGGAATGAGGATGCTTCCTCATGACATGTGGGATGCAGGGCAAGGGGAAGAGGTTCTGAAAGAGATCAGGGACCCCCTCTTGAATAGAATTCAACCCTCATCCTAAATTCTAGGGACAACTCTTCTGAGTCATGTACCTATTAGAGCGCGTAATCATATTGATGGGATCGCAATGTTAGGTTCTCAAATATAAGATGTCGTATGCAAAGGGTCACACTTGTATTGTGAGCATGATGACCTAATGTTTGGGTGCCCTATTGTGGCAATTGAGGAGTACTTTTTTTTTTGAAAACCAATTGAAGTAGCACCTCCTTGAAATGGACGATTTTCTATTTTGAGCACTGCTTGCCAGTCCCTTAGACTATTGATTGTTTTAATTCTATAAGTGTTTGAGAGTTTAGTGAACAATTGTGAATGCATTAACAATTGTGGTAGTGATGTCATATGATTTAGCTTGATGGTTCATATATTTATGCCAACCCCTTGTTGGTTGTAGTATTTAGAGGCCTACGAGTGGCTTCTTTCTTATGTTCTTGTTCATGGTTAGTATAGTTTCTTGTATCCTTGCATGGTTGGAGGGAATATAGATTTAATCCTAATTGGGCGTGATTTATTTCACCTACTTTGTTATCACATTAGTGTGAGTGGTATATGATGAGATCAAGTTGTACTTGGACACCTTAAATTCCAACATTTTAGTGCTTTCCGCTTACAGAGCGATGTGTGTACACTAAAAAAAATGTAAAAAGGATACCTATTTATGATGTAAGGTGCATACTTAGGGTGGTAGGTCATTCAGGTTAGCTATCATTATCTCCAGAATGGTTGGTAGAATTAATATGTGGGGAAAGTGAGTGCTATGGCATAGGTGTGTGAAAATCCCTATGAGATACTCTTATTCGAGGCTTTTTGTGTACCTAGCATCCTTCCTTGTGACCTCACTTTTATCGTGCACTGTGTACAATGGGACCCTTGAGCATGACAAAACTATTATTCTTGTGTGGAGTAGGGTTAGTTACCAAAACCATGGAGGTTTAAACCATTGAATCCTATTTTGGGGCTTGTATAGTAAGTTGTACCCTAGTGTTGGGAAGAACCTGAGTTTGTGATTTATGTTGTAACTTTGTGATGATCCTTTGGCATAGGGCTTGGGATTGTAATATCCTGCCTAGGGAAGAGTATTGCCTGCGTGTGCAAGATATAGGAAACTGGTATTGGCCCTTATATTGCTTTAGTTACCACAAATATATTGATGTGTAAGTGCAGTATGTTGCTTGGGTATGTACTTGGAGGTTACTTAGTAGTGTTTCCCTTATAATCCTTGGTGGTTACTCCCTCTTATGTGTTTGTTTTCAGTTGCATTATTCTGTGAATTATCTTCTTGATTTATTTATTTTCTTGGTGGAGCTTTCCACATGTTGTGTGGGCTAGCATATTTTAGATATTCTTGTGATTAGAATTAGTCACCAACTTGTGTATCTATTTCTTTTGACAATTATCACATTGGATTTATTGTTGAAATGAGCTCAGTTTGGAATTTATTATTGGAATTTATCTTCCCCAGGTGGACTTTTACTTTTCGATCATGGTGACTATTCTGAATGTTTCTCTTATACTAGCCAGTCCTATGTTTTTTTGATTCTACCAGTCCCAATGTGGGCCACTGATAGTGTGTATAAGGGAGAACATCAAGTAGAATGTTCTATTTTTTCTTGTCGGGTAATACTAAACTTAGGTGATAGGACCTCAACTCTATTTTAAACGATGTAGCAGGATTGGTAATTCATTTAGACTTGTAAGGGAGCACCTTTTGGTAAATATGTTAATTTATGGTGGAATAATCTATTCCAAACATACCAAATGAATTTTGGCCATGAACAAGGTACATACCACATTTTGTTATTCTGGTAACTATGTACCATGAAAGGAATCTAGAGGTATGAATTTATAATTTGGAACGAAAAGGGTTAATTGGATGTTTCAACTACCTCTTTTGGTGTAGAAATTAGAAATGGTGTATATATAATACTCCAATTAACGACCTTACATATCTTATTTGGTATTAGTCAAGTATTAAAAACTTGGCATTAGGACTCTGGCTTCCATGCTCTGTGGAGTTCCTTCGTGCTTTAATGTGAGATTAGAACTTGTGATGCACCCTTTTCTTAGAAATATGATGATGTATAGTTGGGAATGATGTAGTATTCTCATGATTTTTACCCTTGTGGTGGGCCTGGATGATCTTATGATGATTTAAAAATTACACCTTATCTTCATTTTGGATATGATTAAGTGTTGGTTAGGTTTCCTTTTCACTCTTGGTGAGATTCCGTGATAGAGATTTGGAGTACCATAGGATCAATTGTTAAGTGAAATTCCTAGATTCAGGATGAAGGAGCACAAAATCTCTTAGGGATAGTTTACCCTCTTTTGATTGGTGCAAATATAGGAGTAAGAGAATGTCCACTTTATGGATCAATTGCCACCTAATATAAGGTAAGACTGGTTCCAATGGGGAAAATGAACATGTTCCCTAGAATGGAAGATCTCTCAGCCCCAACAGTTCATATTTATCCTACATTAGGGAGACTTAGTTGTACCCTATTTATTCCATCAAATGGAAGGAGTGAATTTGACCTCTAATTTGGTAAGCATCCTTGCACTCTAGAGAAAATCTTATTTGTGTGTACTTTGTTCAGGGCACCAATTTGGGGAGAATTTATGAGATTCTAATGGGATGTAAGGGGTGCACCAAGCGAGCATGATAGTGACTTACTATAATTCTAGATGGTTATGCAAATATTTTTCTGAGTCAATAACTTGAAAGCTCTTGAAACTACAAATGAAGGAGCTTGGAGGAAAATGTTCATCTCTGGATGCCCTTTGATAAGTAGTGAGGATTTCTATGTGCCTTGGTTGGCTCAGACCTTAGAGTATGTGTTTATAGCTTGCATTGTATCCATGAGTATTTGACTATGTCAATATAGTGGTACTCTTTTGGTGTGTGGTATTTTCCTCAGCTAACATTAAACTTGTGGGTTAGGAAACCTCTATTTGAGTACTCACATTTGGTTCAAAGATAGTCATCATGCCTTAATGCGTTGCCTTGGTTTGGTGCATTGGCTTCTAGGAGTAAGCCTAGTCCTTGGGGGGGGGGTGATGTAGAGCCTCCCTCCTTTCCCTTTTATGATTGAAATTCTGAGGGGCGTGGACTGAATTTGTTATTACATTTTAGACCTTGTAGTACCCACATGAGATTTTACTCTTGGGGCGATCTGTGCCTACCTGATTAGTAAGACCTTCCTTGGACTTGAGATGCATTGTGAGGTTCTGATATGTTATGATATGCTTGGTTAAGATGATATTGTGATGTTGCGATAATTTTGTTAGAGGTGTTTATGTGACTCAATCGATCCAATTTAGCCTTGTTCTCATTTTGTGGCTATCCCCACTGTTGTTCTTGAAACTTTAGAGGGATCCTACTCGGTTTAGCATAGAAATTCCTCTATCCTTAAGGACCTAGTATGTGAACCCTTTATGATACATTATGTAATTATATATTTTGAGATAAGACTAGACTTTGATGAACTCTATTGCTTCCTACTCATGTTAACGGTTCAAAAAAAATATTATGTTGCATTAGGGATTATTGATTTACTGATTTTCATGACCAACAATTAAGTGTTTGAATAGCGTGGATCGTATTAGATTAAGGTAATTGTGTTCACAATGGATAAGTTATGATTCTGATATATGATAGGTGATTATATGTTATTTTCATAAGAACATGAACTGATCATTTGAGTTGAGTTGTGATTGTATGTAGAGATGTTCATTTAATGATAAAAATGGAATTGCAATTAAATATTAGACTGGTTAAATTAAGAGGCTAACATGAAAATGTTACGATGAATTATCATTAAGATGACACAATTAGGAATAACTGCACTATGATGTGAATTGCGTTCTGAAGTGATATTGATGAAAATTAAAATTATGTGATGATTCGGTGTGTACCAATGTTTTCATGAGAGAATTCATTTGGGAATACTATTTTGGAATTATTGGTGAATTATGTGGTATAGGTTTTAAATGACATGTGTTGAAATTTTGTTCATTATGTATTTCAATTTTATGTATGATTTTTTTCCTTGGACTACTGATGTTCAATTTTAGTGTGTAGGGAATTTGACCATGGAAATAAATTGGGGAACCAAGCATAGGTATATGTGAATTTAGTTAAAGCTAAGGTTGCGTCTAATGACAGAAAAGACCTCATTGTATTGTGATTTAATTTATAAATGTAAATGTTTGATTATTTGTATTTAGTTCATAAATGTTAATTTCATATTTAATTCTTTGTTCTTTATGCTCAAGTGGATATGTCATGTGTCTAGTGATGTGTAAGTGTTTGTATATGTCACTTGACACTTGTGTATATAATTTGACCCATGACATGTCCACTTGGGGATTTTATGTCCACCTACCTAAGTTAGTACCATAGTGGATCCCCATGTGCATTCCTTGGTTAGGGAGCTGGAGGTGTGGTCATTTCAGTTGAATTTCGTGAGTATGCTTTAAGTGAAGTTTTGGAGGGTTAAAAAACTGTCTAGGGGTGTGTTAGGGTCTTTTTTAGGTAGCCCACTTGATATACCTATGAGTAAGGGTCATTTTTAACCCTAGGATAACCCTTGGTTGACAAAGATACCCTTCTAAAAGTTAGATTCTCAAGATGAACGAAAATCAACTTTTGAAAGCATGATCTTAGATAGACCACCCTTCCTTTTAGGTGCAAAGACCTTGCCTACCTTTTTGAGTTTCCCTTTTAGGATCCATTTTTAGAAAGTTGTAAGAGCTTTGGGAAGAGAAACCAATGAGAGACTTTCCTTTTTCCCATTAGTTTATAGTGACCTTTTTAGTGGTGACTCTCCATGTTGGAGAGTTTGAACACCCACTCTCTAACTTTAGAGACAACTAATGAATGAAGGAAGACTTTGGAAAAATGGACAAAAGGGTAAAATCTTCAACAAATCTTACCATAAGTTCTAGTATCAAGGTTGGTGGCTCCAAGCTCTCTCCTCCATTAATGGTGTTTTTTGTATATGGATCCATGAAGGAAGGAAGAAATAATATTTTTTTTAAATTTTTTTTTTATAATGACATAATGTGTAGATATGTTATTTTTGTATGATGTTGATGTTGCACTCTCTTTATGTGTAGTTCTTGTTGTGTTTGTAAAAGATGAATCTTTGTGTGTGTAGTAAATATTATTTGTATGGGATTGTGCAAGGCCAAACTCACTCTTGGGAGCGCAGAGTAGCCTTGAGGGTGAAGGAAGAGGACAACCCTCTTGGTGTAGAGTCTCTCTCCTAGGGAGAGAGGCATGCACATGGATTATGGGGTGCATGGTAGGCCTAAAGCATTTGTTCTTT
>MU226056.1:356544-377617 GCA_018584345.1 Thuja plicata | reverse complement strand
ATATATATATATATATATATCTCATATATAAATATATACAAACTAATGTATA
The DNA here is from genome assembly GCA_018584345.1 of Thuja plicata. Taxonomy (NCBI): domain Eukaryota; kingdom Viridiplantae; phylum Streptophyta; class Pinopsida; order Cupressales; family Cupressaceae; genus Thuja; species Thuja plicata. The sequence continues at coordinate 377,565 of MU226056.1, read as the reverse complement.
TATTTTTATATATGAGAATATGTATACAGTATCTTCCATGGCCTCCATTTCTCAAACCTGCAACCAAACAAGACAATGAAGAACAAAAAAGATCTAGGGTTTGAGATGGTAGAAGAAAGAGAGACGGAGAGGGAAAAAAATGAGAGAAACAACTTTTTTAGGTTTTCTAAAAATGCTCTTATCCCTAATTTTGAAATTAGGGTTGGGGATGAGCTTTTGGGATTAACATATTATTTTTATTCAAAAAGAGACTTTGATTTGTTTTTGGTGGGAATTTAGAAATCTTACTTAGTTTTACTTTTTAATTAGTGGGTTAAGTCATCCATCTTAAGATATCTTTTCGTAAATGTTTCTAAATAGTAATATGCCTTTCGGATTTTTAAAAATCTAATTAGTGAAATTTAAGTATTAAGGAATCTTCTAAAGGTAAATTAATGATTAATTGGTTAGGCTTTTATGTGGAAATAATTGGAAAAATTATGAGTTAGATGTTTAAGTGAGTAATTAATAAAATACTTTTTAAAATGTCAATTAGCAAGTTATTTTGCATATAGGCATTAAGTTAAATAATTAATGGTGGGAGAATTTGAGTAAAATTTTAACTAAGTTAAATTTGAAATTTGATAATTACCAATACATATTAAATGAATTAATTTTAATTAACCTTTAATGTGAATATGTACATTCTAAAAGTAATATAACGATTAATGTATTATCTAATTTGGATTTTTAAAATGCTATTGGTTAAGAAATTTATGGAGTAAAATTAATTTGAGTTGTTTAATAAAACTCTTGGAAATGTATTTAATGATTAATTAATACAACTAGATGAATATTAAAGAGATTTTTATTAATGGATTATTGAGTAGATGAATATTAAATTAATTTCAAAATATAAATCAAACATATTAATTTAATGACTTTTGTAAAGTGTCAATAATTATAGATATTAAGCGAAAGATTTTAAATAAACGTAATCTTTTATTATAACTTCTATAAAGAATATTTAGATGGTCTAATGAAACGAACGTAAATAATGCTTTCTATATATGGGAATTGGGAAATAGTAATTTATAGTTGTACCGTCAATTTAATTAATTTTTTTGGGATTATTGTAGTATTACAAATATCAGAGTTTTAAATTAGTGGATTCAATCAATGAAGTTTGGACTTGGTTACACTATATTGAAAGAAGAGGAATTTATCACAAGAGCATGATTAATCAATTTAGTCAAATATATTTATTAATTCTCACGTCATCTAACTTTATTAAAAGAGTAATTCAACTAAGTTATATTAGGGTTATCAACTTCATTAATGTTAGATTTTATGATCATTAAGGCATCTAACCTAAGGGGAGGCTTATGATTGCATAATGGTCATCATTATATTAATCTCATTAATTGTATACCCTTCGTAAAATTTGAATTTGGAGTTAAGAATCTGATTAGGCGGTTTAACAAATTAAACTTGGAAACTTTGTTTAACATTTGCTAATGTATGAGTAAGGGATGTTGACAATCATCACGATCCCCCTTAACCCTAACAGTGATTGATGCAACTTACCTACTAACATAATCTAACCCGTTAATAAAGTTAACTTAGAAGCTAGTTAGTAAACTTGGATACCTTGTAACTGAAAACAACACTGTATTTATTAATTTAAAAAAATAGTTGTGATTTGGACATCAAATTTGGGCATGACATTCTGGTATTAGAGCAAGGTTCAACACTAGGAACTTTGCAAATTGTTATGCTTCACCTAGGAGTATATTTTGTTTGGGTAGGAGACCCTTAGTTACACTATTAATGGGCAGCAAGTAAATGGGAATAAGGATGTGTCCTCGTGACACGTAGGATGCAGGGCGAGGGGAAGAGGTTCCAAAAGAGATCAGGGACCCCCTCTCGAATAGACTTCAACCCTCATCTTGAATTTTAGGGACAACTCTTCTGAGTCATGTACCTAATAGAGCGCGTAATCATATTGATGGGATCGCAATGTTAGGTTCTCAAATATAAGATGTCGTATGCAAAGGGTCACACTTGTATTGTGAGCTTGATGACCTAATGTTTGGGTGCCCTATTGTGGCAATTGAGAAGTACATTTTTTTTTGAAAACCAACCAAAGTAGCACCTCCTTGAAATGGACGATTTTCCGTATTGAGCACCGCTTTCCAGTCCCTTAGACTATTGATTGTTGTAATTCTATAGGTGTTTGAGAGTTTAGTGAACAATTGTGAATGCATTAACAATTGTGGTAGTGATGTCATATGATTTAGCTTGATGGTTTGTATATTTATACCAACCCCTTGTTGGTTGTAGTATTTAGAAGCCTACAAGTGGCTTCTTTCTTATGTGTTTGTGCATGATTAGTATAGTTTATTGTATCCTTGCATGGTTGGAGGGAATATAGATTGAATACTAATCGGGTGTGATGTACTGCACCTACTTTGTTATCACATCAGTGTGAGTGGTATACAATGAAATCAAGTTGTACTTGGACACCTTAAATTCCAACATTTCAGTGCTTTCCACTTATAGAGCGATGTGTGTACACTAAAAAAAATGTAAAAAGGATACCTATCTATGATGTAAGGTGCATTTTTAGGGTGGTAGGTCATTCAGGTTAGCTATCATTATCTCCAGAATGGTTGGTAGAATTAATCTGTGGGGAAAGTGAGTGCTATGGCACAGATGTGCAAAAATCCCTATGAGATACTCTTATTCGAGGCTTCTTGTGTACCTAGCATCCTTCCTTGTGACCTCACTTTTATCATGCACTGGGTACAATGGGACCCTTGAGCATGACGAAACTATTATTCTTGTGTGGAGTAGGGTTCGTTACCAAAACCATGGAGGTTTAAACCATTGAATCCTATTTTAGGGCTTGTATAGTAAGTTGCACCCTAGTGTTGGGAAGAACCCGAGTTTGTGATTTATGTTGTAACCTTGTGATGATCTTTTGGCATAGGGCTTGGGATTGTAATATCCTGCCTAGGGAAGAGTATTGCCTGTGTGTGCAGGATATTTGAAATTGGTATTGGCCCTTATATTGATGTGTAAGTGCAGTATGTTGCTTGGGTATGTACTTGGAGGTTACTTAACAGTGTTTCCCTCATAATCCTTGGTGGTTACTCCCTCTTATGTGTTTGATTTCAGTTGCATTGTTCCTTGAAATGTCTTCTTGATTTATTTATTTTCTGGGTGGAACTTTCCACATGTTTTTTGGGCTAGCATATTTTGGATATTCTTGTGATTAGAATTAGTCACCAACTTATGTATCTATTTCTTTTGACAATTGTCACATTGGATTTATTGTTGAAATGAGCTCAGTTTGGAATTTATCTTCCCTAGTTGGACTTTTACTTTTTGATCATGGTGACTATTTTGAATGTTTTTCTTATACTAGCTAGTCCTATATTTTTTTGATTCTACCAGTCCCAATGTGGGCCACTGATAGTGTGTATAAGGGAGAACATTAAGGAGAACATTCTATTTTTCCTTGCTGGATAATACTAAACTTAGGAGATAGGACCTCAACTCTATTTTGAACGATGTAGCAGGATTGGTAATTCATTTAGAATTATAAGGGAGCACATGTTGGTAAATATGTTAATTCATGGTGGCATAATTTATTCCAAACATACGAAATGAATTTTGGCCATGAACATGGTACATACCACAGGGTTCTATTTGAGTACTTGCATTTGGTTCAAAGATAGTCATCGTCCCTTGATGCGTTGCCTTGGTTTGGTGCATCAGCTTCCAAGAGTAAGCCTAGTCCTTGGGGGTGATGTAGAGCCTCCCTCCTTTCCTTTTTATGATTGAAATTCTGAGGGGCATGGACTGAGTTTGTTATTGCATTTTAGACCTTGTAGTACCCACGTGAGATTTTACTCTTGCGGAAATCTGTGCCTACCTGATTAGTAAGACCTTCCTTGGACTTGAGATGCATTGTGAGATTCTGATATGTTATGATATGCTTGGTTGAGATGATCTTGTGATGTTGTGATAATCTTGTTAGAGGTGTTTATGTGACTCACTCGATCTAATTTAGCCTTGTTCTCATTTTGTGGCTATCCCCACTATTGTTCTTGAAAATTTAGAGGGATCCTACTTGGGTTAGCATAGAAATTCCTCTATCCTTAAGAACCTAGTATGTGAACCCTTTATGATACATTATGGAATTATATATTTTTGGATAAGACTAGACTTTGATGTACTTTATTTCTTCCTACTCATGTTAACGGTTCAAAAAAAACATTATGTTGCATTAGGGATTATTGATTTACTGATTTTCATGACCAACAATTAAGTGTTTGAATAGCATGGATTGTATTAGAATAAGGAAATTGTGTTCACAATGGATAAGTTATGATTCTGATATATGATAGGTGATTATATGCTATTTTTGTAAGAACATGAACTGATCATTTGAGTTGAGTTGTGATTGTATGTAGAGACGTTCACTTAATGATAAAAATGGAATTGGAATTAAATATTAGACTGGTTAAATTAAAAGGCTAACATGACAATGTTACGATGGATTATCATTAAGATGGCACAATTAGGATTAACTGCACTATGATGTGAATTGCGTTCTGAAGTGATATTGATGACAATTAAAATTATATGATGATTCGATGTGTACCAATGTTTTCATGAGAGAATTGATTTGGGAATATTGTTTTGGAATTATTGGTGAATTATGTGGTATAGGTTGTAAATGACATGTGTTGAAATGTTGTTCATTATGTATATCAATTTTATGTATGATTTGTTTCCTTGGACTACTGATGTTCAATTTTAGCGTGTAGGGAATTTGACCATAGAAATAAATCGGGGAACCAAGCATAAGTATATGTGAATTTAGTTAAAGCCAAGGTTGCGTCTAATGAGAGAAAAGACCTCGTTGTATCATGATTTAATTTGTAAATGTAAATGTTTGATTGTTTGTATTTAGTTCATAAATGTTAATTTTATATTTAGTTCTTGTTGCTTTATGCTCAAGTGGATATGTCATGTGTCTAGTGATGTGTAAGTTTTTGTATGTGTTAGTTGACACTTGTGTATGTATGTTGAACCATGACATTTCCACTTGGGGATTAGATGTCCACCTACCTAGGTTAGTACCATAGTGGATCGCCATGTGCATTCCTTGGTTAGGGAGCTCGAGGTGTGATCATTTTAATTGAATTTCGTGAGTATGCTTTAAGTGGAGTTTTGGAGGGTTAGAAAAGTGCCTAGGGGTGTGTTAGGGTCTCTTTTAGGTAGCCCACTTGATATACCTATGGGTAAGGGTCATTTTTAACCCTAGGATAACCCTTGATTGACGAAGAGACCCTTACAAAAGTTGGATTCTCAAGATGGACGAAAATCAGCTTTTAGAAGCATGATCTTGGATAGACCACCATTCCTTTTAGGTGCAAAGACCTTGCCTACCTTTTTGAGTTTCCCTTTTAGGATCCATTTTTAGAAAGCTGTAAGAGCTTGGGGAAGAGAAACCAATGAGAGGCTTTCCTTTTTCCCATGAGTTTCTAGTGGCCTTTTTAGTGGTGACTATCTATGTTGGAGAGTTTGAACACCCACTCTGTAACTTTAGAGACAACTAGTGAATGAGGGAAGACTTTGAAAAAATGGACAAAAGGGTAAAAAGCTTCAACAAATCTTACCATAACTTCTAGTATCAAGGTTGGTGGCTCAAAGCTCTCTCCTCCATTAATGGTGTTTGTTGCATATGGATCCATGAAGGAAGGAAGAAAGAATATATATATATTTTTTCTTTATAATGACATAATGTGTAGATATATTGTTTTTGTATGATGTTGATGTTGCACTCTCTTTATGTGTATTTCTTGTTTTGTTTGTAAAAGATGAATATTTGTGTGTGTAGTAAATGTTGTTTGTATGAGATTGTGCAAGGCCAAATTCACCCTTGGGAGGGCAGAGTAGCCTTGAGGATGAAGCAAAGAAGACAATCCTCTTAGTGTAGAGTCTCTCTCCTAGGGAGAGAGGAATGCACCATGGATTATGGGGTCCATGGTAGGCTTGAAGCTTTTGTGCTTTAGGGGTCATAAGGGTTTTGGCCATTTGGATAATCATGCTATGGGAGATGTGATGTTATACTACATTTTGTAGATGTGAGAATGTTGCCTTGTTGAAGGCTTGTAACCTTGTATTTGCCTTATTCTCCCATTTGGGTACTTGGTCCACCTTCACCCTTGGGAAGCTTGTATAAAAGCTCCTTGTGTTAAGCTTTGCAGGGGGGGATTTATTTATTTTATTATTGCTTTTGTTATTGATATTTTTTTTGCTTGAGTGTTACGTGCCTATTCTTGGTTCCCCAAGCTTGGGGGTGGCCTCTTAGAGGCCTAGGATGGGAGGTGAGCATCCCATGGTCAAGTTAAAAATTTTATTTGCAGGTTTGCTTATGGACAAAGTTTTGATGTAGTTGTGAAGGAAATCTTCTAAGTGTGTTTATCCCTATGTGATCTTATTCTTGCATAAGTTGTAATCCATTGGGGAGAGATAAAGGTTTTTTGCATTATATAAAAAGGGAGACTAGTGAAAATAGTTTTCTCTTGAATATTCAGCTTGTTTTTCTGCTATTGTGTAATCTAAAGATAGCTTAGTTGCTATTTTCCTTCAAATAGAGTTGTAAAACATTATTGCAAGGAAAATTAATGAAAATATTGTTCAAATATTAGTTACTCATATTGAAGTTGTATCAATTTTTTAAAAAAAGAGACATTGTTATATGCTACCTTATTTAATATTGCTGTGATAAATATAGTCACAATAAGTGGCAAGAAATAGAAATAGATTTGAATGTCCAGCAAGTAGTTGTTGGTTATCATTACAAAGCTGCCTTCTTTTTAAATAAAATTCATTCATGGATATTGTTGATTTTAGAACAAGTAAATGTTAATTTAGTTATGTCATTTCATTGTAAATAAATCTCAAGTGCATCTTTGAACATAACTCTAAACTAGAAAACCTTATAAAAAGTCCATTTGAAATATATATATATATATATAATAAAGAAACATTTTTTTTAAAGGTTTATTTTAAAAAATAATAAGAAAAATTAAAAAAAAATTTAAAGAAAAAAAATCGTTGGGGGCAGGCTGTAGCCCACCCACCCTACGCACCAACTCCCATGAGAGGGAGGCGAGGGTAGGGCATCTTTCCCCCATCCCCCCGCCTGTGGCGGCTGAGGCCCCCACAAAGCCACCTCAGTAGCGGCTCTGCCGCTGGTCTGCAATGGACTATGGACGCAACACCGACAACGTCAGTGGTGGCCATGCCACTCCTTGCCCTCACTTCAAACCATCACCACTCCTGCAAAATGCAGCCCCAACAAAGAAAAAGAGAGGGGGTTTAGATTTTGTTTTTTTAAAAAAATGCAGACATTAAATTACAAGACCAAACAAAAGAAAAGAAAATCTCTACACAATGATTTAAAATCGCAGCCCATGCGATTTTTAGCCTGCAACAAAATGTTTGAGATTTTTGTAAAAACAAATGTGTGTGTGTATATATATATATATATATATATATAAAATAAAGAAACATTTTTTTTAAAGATTTATTTTAAAAAATAATAAAAAAAATTTAAAAATTTAAAAAAATTTTTAAAAAAAAAAATCGCTGGGGGCAGGTTGTAGCCCACCCACTCTACGCAACAGCTCCCATGAGAGGGATGCGAGGGTAGGGCATTTGCCCCCCCCTCCATCCCCGCCTGTGGCGGCTGAGGCCCCCACAAAGTCACCCTAGTAGCGGCTCTGCTACTGGTCTGCGATGGACTATGGGCGCAACACCGACAACGACAGTGGTGGCCATGCCACACCTCGCCCCCAGTTCAAACCATCACCACTCCTGCAAAATGCATCCCCAACAAAAAAAAAGAGAGGGGGTTTAGATTTTTTTTTTTTTTAAATGCAGACTTTAAATTACAAGACCAAACAAAAGAAAAGAAAATCTCTGCACAATGATTTAAAATCCCAGCCCATGCAATTTTTAACCTGCAACAAAATGTTTGAGATTTTCGTAAAAACAAATGTATATATATCTCATATATAAATATAAATACAAACTAATGTATATATTTTTATATATGAGAATATGTATACAGTATCTTCCATGGCCTCCATTTCTCAAACCTGCAACCAAACAAGACAATGAAGAACAAAAAAGATCTAGGGTTTGACATGGTAGAAGAAAGAGAGAAGGAGAGGGAAAAAAATGAGAGAAACAACTTTTTTAGGTTTTCTAAAAATGCTCTTATCCCTAATTTCAAAATTAGGGTTGGGGATGGGCTTTTGGGATTAAAATATTATTTTTATTCAAAAAGAGACTTTGATTTGTTTTTGGTGGGAATTTAGAAATCTTACTTAGTTTACTTTTTAATTAGTGGGTTAAGTCATCCATCTTAATATATCTTTTTGTAAATGTTTTTCTCAATTATTTCCACTTGAAAGCCTAACCAATTAATCATTAAGTTACCTTTAGAAGAATCCTTAATACTTAAATTTCACTAATTAGACTTTTAAAAATCTGAAAGGCATATTATTATTTAGATGTTTAAGAGAGTAATTAATAAAATACTTTTTAAAGATGTCAATTAGCAAATTATTTTGCATATAGGCATTAAGTTAAATAATTAATGGTGGGAGAATTTGACTAAAATTTTAACTAAGTTAAAATTGAAATTTGATAATTACCAATACATATTAAATGAAGTAATTTTAATTAACCTTTAATGTGAACAAGTACATTCTAAAAGTAATATAATGATTAATGTATTATCTAATTTGGATCTTTAAAATGCTATTGGTTAAGAAATTTATGGAGTAAAATTAATTTGAGTTATTTAATAAAACTCTTGGAAATGTATTTAATGATTAATTAATACAACTAGATGAATATTAAAGAGATTTTAATTAATGGATTATCGAGTAGATGAATATTAAATTAATTTCAAGATATAAATCAAACATATTAATTTAATGACTTTTGTAAAGTGTCAATAATTATAGATATTAAGCGAAATATTTTAAATAAACGTAATCTTTTATTATAACTTCTATAAAGAATATTTAAATGGTCTAATGAAATGAAAGTAAATAATGCTTTCTATATATGGAAATTGGGCGATAGTAATTTATAGTTGTACCATCAATTTAATTAATTTTTTTGGGATTATTGTAGTATTAAAAATATCAGAGTTTTAATTTAGTGGAGTCAATCAATGAAGTTTGGTTACACTATATTGAAAGGAGAGGAGTTTATCAGAAGAGCATCGTTAATCAATTTAGTCAAATATATTAATTAATTCTCACATCATCTAACTTTATTAAAAGAGTAATTCAAGTAAGTTATATTAGGGTTATCAACTTCATTAATGTTAGATTTATGATCATTAAGGAATCTAACCTAAGGGGAGGCTTATGATTGCATAATGGTCATCATTATAATAATCTCATTAATTATATACCCTCCGTAAAATTTGAATTTGGAGTTAAGAATCTGATTAGGCAGTTTAACAAATTAAACTTGAAAACTTAGTTTTACCTCTTCTAATGTATGAGTAAGGGATGTTGACAATCGTCATGATCCCCCTTAACCCTAACAGTGATTGATGCAACTTACCTACTAACGTAATCTGATCCGTTAATAAAGTTAACTTAGAAGCTAGTTAGTAAACTTGGATACCCTATAATTGAAAACAACTCTATATTTATTATTTTAAAAAAAAGAGTTGTTGTGTTTTTGACATCAAATTTGGGCATGATAGTATGCCTGGTATTCATGGCGAGTGTTTAGATCCTGCACCAAGAAAAAATGTGCAACTTTAGCAACAAGTAGGCCAAGGCCATAGAGTTTAAAAAAAGTTCTAATACCACATGTAAAGACCACATTTACTACAAGTGTGCCACATAAAAAACAATCTATAAACTCAGAAATTTGAACATACAAGTCAAAGTCAATTTTATCAAAAAGACAAGTAAAAAAATATTCCCATTCATTCATAATGATAAGTAAAATATTTCGACCATCTTATAAAAAATGAATAAGAAATGCACATGATTTAAATAAACAAGTAAAAGAGGTATCGACCATACCGTCGAACACACAATTTCATAACATTACATCAATTAAAGTTTCCAATTACATCAAGAAATGATTAGAATGTCGACCTACTCATCAAACTTTAAGTACAACATATATCAATTGATTTACATCAATAATACATAGAAACATGAAGGTTAAGCATAATAAATGATACAAATGTGCCATCAGAAAATTTTCAATCTACTATCTCAAGATGAAAGTGTGGGATAAGCACTTTTTCTGCCCAACCACAAAGTGGTTAGCTCCCCCGAGGCTCATGTTGACATGAAGGCACGCTGAACCTACCAGAGAAACCTAGCAATCAAGAACTGGTGTATCACATGGATCTGGTGCATCCATGAAACTAACTACTATGCACATATGCCTAAGTCTAACTAATCATAGATGTGGCATGAAGATGAAACATAACCAACATATTTAAGAAAGATATGCATACAAGTTTGGCCAGAGCAATTAAAAATAGATATCTACTAACATGTAGATTGAAAGAAATGACTTCTACCCTTCCTTGATTGTTCACATTCAACACCCTTCCAATATAATTCCAATCCACTTAAAAAAAAGAAAAACAATCAACAAGAGTGCAACACTTACACATCTACATTCTGATTTGATCATAAAGAGGCCAACTAACACAATGAGTTTCAACTTAATTGCATACAATTCCCACAATGTCGTTTGATACACAACACAACTTTATTTTTTAAGCATCTCAAATAAAAAAAAATGATGCTAAGTTTTCCATACTGAGTTTTGAGTTCATTCAATAATCTGATTAAATATTCCATTGGTCCTAAACATGAAACTCATGAAAAAATAAATTTAGTCATATCAGATATAGATAAGGTTTGAGATTTCCTTTTAACATCTGTTCAAATAAAATCAACAAAAAATAAACTTGGTTTCTACAACAAGGTATTCTCAGTATGTAAAAGCTTCCTTAAACACAATTTGACAGACATAGAGGAAATGGTATCTCTATATTCTATAGGCACATTCTAGAAATAGGGAAATCAACTTGTTTTATCCAAGACAAGACATTTTGGTTGGGGTGTAATCATGCTAAAAAATCTTAAAGGTATTGTATTTCTAGTCATTGAACCCACCAAGCTAAATCATTAGACATAACCATATAATGTTTACCACTTTAAGATAGCTGGTCTTATATGACACATAATTACATATCCAAAGTTATGACAATCTAGGATTACTTTAATTTTAAATCGGTTCTTACATGTTGTTTACACAAGACATTTTCCCCCTCATTTAACATTCAAAAAAATCTAAATCTTCCCTTTCATAATAATTATTTTATTATAAAAAAAAAAAGTCTTAGTGGTTTAATCACCCGTCAATCAATAAGCAGTTCACAAGTCTACCTTATAGCTTGAAGAAGTCGTTATGTTTTGGAGTTGATTATTCTATGGTAACAGTGCCAAGTCTGACTGTTTCCCAATACACATTTGAAGATTAAAGTCTAATTCCATACGATTTCTTCATGCCACAATTATTTTATTGAATAATGTATCTCCAAATAGTTAGGGCCTGAAAGTATATACATACCATATAAATTCAATTTTAATGAAGTATATAATTACATAGTATAGAAATTTGATAATATGGTCTCTTTGTATTTACTAGCTTGTAAGAAAATCAACCAGAAAAGGCTCAAATTCGCATCTATAGATATAATCTTAGTTGAACATGATTGACATTCTTTAACATACTTTATATGGTTTCAATTCACAAACAAAAGAAAAACTAAAAAAAATGGCAATATGGAAAAACACAAAATTCTTTATCGACAACAATTTTAAGTTAAAAAAAAAGTTTTCAGTATTGAGCAGTGCGAAACCCAGTTTGAATTGAGGATACAGGGTATATCATTGACCCAAGAATGAATGTCTGCATTTTTTCCTACTTTCTTTCCCAGTGGATATCAACCGCCTCCCATACAGAAATAAATAATATTATCAACATAAACTTAAGAACAACTTAAAGAACACTAGCACGACGGTAGTAACAAGACACGGTTGAAATTCGGTGTTCAAGTAAACTGACATAGTCGTTTCTCCTTGCCTAAAATGGTATCAATTTGGGCATGAACTTAAGATTTACGGTCGTGTATTCTTCAAAAAAAATGAAGATTGAGAGAGTGTTATCACCGTATACTATCCTCTATAGTATAACATGAGTATTGAGGAAAGACACATGAAATGTACATATAGTATACTGTAGAAAGAAAGCCATATTCTACATTTTGAAAGATAGAGATTGGTTCATTTAACATACATAGAAACTCAGAGAATGCCAAAGAAAATTTCCTCCCAGTACAAGCTAAAACCAACATTGTATTCTTTGAAACATCTTTGAAATTAAGTAATTTCTAAGTAAGGAATTAAGAGGAACCTGGAAATTGAGGTCAATGCTTCGGAAAATTACTAGTCTCTGTCACTTTCCTTTTCATTCTGTTTCCTTCTTCAAGATTTTTCCTTTGTATTTTTTTTCACATCAAGATTTGAAAGAAAAGCACATGCAAGAAGATAGATCGTGTCTCAAGATGTATATGCTTCTTGATTAAATTTTGTAACTATTTTTGCATCAACGTTTTGGATCACACTCCATGATCCATCATTAGGATCAATAAAGAAATGAAGAGAGAAAGAACTAGATAAGACGTCGAAGAGGTATGGAGTATAAAAAGATGAGGAAAGAGAGAAAGAGAGAAAGGATAAGCAAGCGGTTCAAGGGTCAAGAGAGTCAATAAAAAAACATCAAAAGCAATACTAGAATGTAGAAACTAAAAATAAAACAAAAGCAACACAAAAAGACACAAAACCAAAAGAAACTGAAAAATACAAAAAATAAAAGACACAGAAACTCACAAACACTAGACAAAAAATAAAAAATAAAACAAACTAACAAAACAAAGGCAAGACAAAGCCACAAACAAAAAAAGCTAAATATTTTAATTAAAAGAAATTAAATCAATATGCAAGTGTACACACACACACACACACACACACACACACACACACACACACACACACACACACACACACACACTATAATATTGTTGAGCATGTTAGAGTTTGGTACTTAGGTGTTCTGACATTAATGTTTTGTCATTGATGTCAACATACTTGTTATTATCAGACAATGTGTTTGTTAGGATTAAGTAATACTGAGAGGGGGTGAATCATTATTACAAAACTTTAATTTCAAACTTAACAAATTCAAGATTAACCATGCAATTACTGAAATAAGAAGAACATACATATAAAGTAAACAACTCATAACACCATGATTTGTTCATGAGAAAACCCTGGCCAAGGTAAAACCCCAGTGTGGATGATACCCACAAACAATGCACTAAGAGTATAATGTGCATGTTAGGAGACCTAGCCCTATTAGGAGATGAATATTACATTTAGTACATATCCATGTTAAAGGATAGAAAACCCTATTAGGGGTATACAAGGAGCTCACTGTTCTTACAATGCAAAACTATCTTTTACAATGATTTATCAAAAAGTGAACTATATAAGCATCTACTATGCTCAAGTAATCCTAGTTATAGCTCACAATATCCTGTGTCTAATTTTGATATCACAATGCATCTATCTATTCCACACACACCTTCACATCTCAAAACATCTTCACTTATATACTCAATCTCATAACATTTCCAGTCGGCTCACAAATACATTAAAAATGTTTCCAACACTTAATCCAATAGAAAATACATTGTTGATGATCATACATCATCAAAAATAGGGCAGGACCCAAACCAAATCCAAAGTACCACTTCTAGATTTTACATGTTACTCCCTTAAACTTCACGACCACTCATCTGCCCTGTTTCACTGCTGCATTGTCTTCACATAACTTCAACAAGCTGTAAATTTCTCTAGTAAACTCCAAAATACAAGTGACCTTAGCTGAAGGTCTACGCCATCCCACAATACATTTCTCAAAGCTCACAGTACTTAATTCATCACATACTGTGCTCACCAGTCAAAGCTGTGTAACTGTACCCTATCAACTGCTTCCTGGACTTAGTCATTTTTCCAAACAAAATCTCCAAAATTAGAAGGTACTCTAAGCGACCATGCTAATAAGTAGTGTTTCTGTAAATGACAACCTCTATGCTATACTCATCAGACCACTTGCCAACAATCTCCCCCTTTGGCATTGATGGAAACACTTAGTGAAAAATGACGAAGTGTCAAATGCTAAACTTCACTTATAACTATACATTTTTCATACTACACTTATTAATCCCCCTTTGACTTCAATGGAAAAGGTATACTAAAAGAATATATCTATATACATATCAAAATTGTAGAGATGCTCACCAAAAACTCATACTATATGAATAATATCTTGAAAATATGTTTCCAAGATCTTTGAATCTTCTTTTCATGTCTTCTCCAAGGTCTGACGTACATGAATAAGACCATTCAAAGAAAATGATGATATCTCTACATCCTTTAGTATCGTAGGTAGAGATTCATCAAGGTAATTCTTTGTTGTCTCCATGTCCTCAAGATGTTTCTCTATATTTGATAGTTTAGGAGTAAGCATACTCCTCAACATAGAAAATCTACCCAACACCCTTGACTTCTCAGTTTCAAGAACACTAATTTTGTCCACTAACCTGGACACTTCCTTATCCATCTCAGAAATAGATTGTGAGGATAACTCACAAGTCTTTGCTAAACCATCCAATGTCTTCTCATCATTAAGGATTATGTCCACCACATTCTATACATGTCTAGAAGGGTTTATGCAGTAGTTGTACATCTTCTTTCTATGCTCAATGCAAGACCTAACACCAGAGATAGTGGTATCAGGTACATCGACCATAGTAGGAGGTGAGTTAGCAACCTCTATAAATTTGGGAGGTGGAAGGGATGCAGGAGCAGTGCTCGCCAATCTAGAAGCTTCTTCTTCTATCTTCTTCCTAACCTCTTTCATCTTATCTCTCTTTATACTTTTCTTCTCTGCAATATTATCAACCATTTTCTCAATATTTCTTTTTCTTGCTTCCCTAGTTTGTTCATCTCTAATTTTGACAAAATTTTCTTCATAAGTACCCTATCTTTCTTTTGAACAATCAATCTCATAAGATAGATCATTTTCTATTTGCATAGTAAGAACCTATGTAATGACCTCATAACCCACAGGGTAACTCCACTTCTTTGTAGGTTCAATTGCCTCAAAGAATACACAATCAATATCAACCATTAAACATATTGTATCTTTGTAATTATCTACTATTGCCTCAAGAATTCTCATTCTTTTCTTCATTTCCCTTTGAAGAATCTTAAACATGCCAAACAGTTCTCCATCCACCCATGTACTATTTTGTCTTGTATAACTGTTAGTCACTTGAATACCTGTGGGTTCATTGTCTTTCCATGCCCTAAGGTGCATTCCAGGAAACTTATGAACTATATGAATGTAGATATGTATCAGTAGAGATCCAAAACTGAATGCTTTTTATTTGTCTTGCTTGATCTGCTTAACGTTCTCTAGGAATTTTTGTCTTAGTACTTTGTACAAGTTGTATTTCACATTTTCCTTCGCCATTTTATAAGCCATCATGATAACAAACATATAAACTGAATTAGGTTGGCTGTTGTAATGAAGTTTGTACCCAAAAACTTAGAAACCAATCTCACATCTTGCTAAAAGATGTCGACAATAGTCATTTCCCTCTTGTCCCACTTAGAATGTGTTAGGGTTTTAACTCATTTCTTTGTGTTTTTCTCCGCAATAGGGATAGTGACAGTATTATCCAACCCAGTCACATCATGAATCAAATTTCTGGAAATCTTAACAGGTTTCTCACCTATCCATAGAAAATGGTCATGGAATCTCCTAAGAACAATCTTAATCTATTCTTCCTCAATGAACTCATAGAGTTCTTCCATTCACTTGATGCTCAGGTTCTGTAAATGAGTGAACTCATCCTTCCAATTTACATCATCCTTTATCATGTCTTTCATATCTTTGAAGATTTCAAAGTCCCCCAATGACTCATACTTTCAATGTATGTATTCTCTAATATCCTCCACATGAAGGACACCATTTGGAGTTTTCAAAAATGCTCCTTCAGGGTCATCCTCTATGGAATTGTAAGGGTGTTTCTTAAACTTGTACCTTGACCTCTCACTAACATAAATTATCAATGAAGTATCCATAGTAAACAAAGCTTGCAAAAGATCAAAATACCTTTTGCTTGATGAATTAGGGTATGCACACTCAATGATCATAGAAATTATCTAGCTTCTTTGCTTGCTCCTCTGGTCTCTTTTAGTTATGCTTAAATGACAATTAGAAATATTTAAGTAAATGAACTTATACTTTGCCATGCACAAATTGACACATTTAGCAATGAACTTGTAAGTCTGTAAATGATCCAGTCATCCAACTTTCCGGTGATCATCCAATATAATGTGTATAACCATGTGATATCATATATAGACTCTAAACCAGTAACATTTACTGTCCATAAGCTTGCATCAGCTTATTCTACACAAATAGGGGCTGGACATATTTCTGTTATTTATCCAAAGCTCCCCCTAAGTCCATGCTTGGCCATTTAGGCTGAAGTAGAAACATCACATGAGGGTTTAGTAGAACCTATTGATTCTCCTTGATCCTTAGTCTCACTCTATTCCTTCACTTTCCATATTTTACCACTATCCTTGTCTCCTTCTTAAACATTTGACCAAACTCATCCTTGTAACCTGCCAATCTCTTACCAACATCACCAAAATTTTTCTTTATATCAATAGGTGGTGGTCTTCTGTTTCTTACATCTCTATTATACCTGCAAAATTTTTCTATATGTCCTTGATTGTTACATTTATAACATATAGGAGATGAGCTATTCTGATTAACCTATAACCTGTAATTCCTTGTGATGTGCCCAAAGTTGTTGAACTTGTAACATGTAATCTTGGCTACTATTTCTTCTCTGATGTAATCTTGTTTAGTTCTTGATTGATAAGGTTTTCTACATTCTACCTT
This sequence comes from Thuja plicata, assembly GCA_018584345.1. Lineage (NCBI taxonomy): Eukaryota > Viridiplantae > Streptophyta > Pinopsida > Cupressales > Cupressaceae > Thuja > Thuja plicata. The sequence goes on along the minus strand of MU226056.1, from coordinate 360,390 downwards.
CTTGAGCCCATATTCATAGCAATTGAAACAATAACCAGAAAAGGGCCTATAAGGAATCTTACCTCTGCAATCCCTCTTCATATGACCAACTTTTTTACATCCAATGCATACTTGTTCTTTTTAGATAGTGTGTTTGTTAGGATTAAGTAATAATGAGAGGGGGGGGGGGGGTGAATCAATATTACAACACTTTAATTTAAAATTTAACAAATTCAACCTTAACCATGCAATTACTGAAATGAGAAGAACATACACATAAAGTAAACAAATCATAACACCATGATTAGTTCACGAGGAAACCCTGGCCAAGGGAAAACCCAGGTGGGGATGATACCCACAAATAATGCACTAAGAGTATAATGTCCTTGTTAGGAAACCTATCCCTATTAGGAGATGCATATTACATTTAGTACACATCCCTGTTAAAGGATAGAAACCCCTATTAGGTGCATAAAAGGAGCTCATTGCTCTTATAATGCAAAATTGTCTTTTACAATGATTTATCAAAAAGTGAACTATACAAGCATCTTCTATACTCAAGTAGTCCCAATTATAGCTCACAATATCCTCTATTTGATTCTGACATCATAATGCATCTATCTATTCCAAACACACCTTCACATCTAAAAACATCTTCACTTATATACTCGATCACATAGCTTTTCTAGTCGACTCACAAATACATCACAAATTGTGTCCAACACTTAATCAAATAGAAAATACATAATCATTGATCATACATAATCAAAAATAGGGTAGGACCCAAACCAAATCCAAATTAGCACTTCTAGATTCCAAATGTTACTTCCTTAAAATTCATGACCACTCATCTGCCATGTTTCACTACTTCATTGTCTTCGCATAACTTCAACAAGTTGTAATTTGCTCTAGTAAAATCTAAAATACAAGAGAAATTAACTAAAGGTCTACACCACCCATAATGCATAAATCTAAGCTTGTATGAATTACACCATCACATACTGTGCTCGCCAGTCAAAATTATGTAATTGTACCCTGTCAACTGCTTCTTGGAGTTAGTCATTTTTCCGAACAAAATATCCAAAACTGGAAGGTACTCCAAGCGACCATGCCAATAAGTAGTGTTTCCATAAATGAAAACCTCTATGATATACTCATCAGGCCACTTGCAAACATTTTTTAGTGAAGAGGATTTCATTTTTTCAGGTGTTGTGTTGAAGATCTCGAGTTGCGATCTTGAGGTATTGTTCAAAGGTGTATGTAGATGATCTATAGAGGTTTGCATAAGTTTGGATGATAGTTTGAGTGAGGTATGATCGAGTTGCTGGTTTCTACTATTATAGTGTTCCTATGTACAATGGGTGAGTATTTGGATCAATATGTCTTGGATTTGACATTTAAAAGGTTGCAAAGCTGGTGGTTACATGGTGCCTTATCATTGTGTTCACACCTAGTGTTTTTCATGATTCAGAGTACGACAAGCTATCTTTTGTTGTGATAGAGTTTGGTATTTTAGTGTTCTTGTTGATCAAAGATGAAATGAGATTATATTAATGTTCTAGATGGTATTCATGCTTCTTGTTGGTGTTCTTGGATCATTTGATGATCATGCTATTGGACTACATTGTTTGAGGTGATCAAATTTTCTATTTGATAGTGTGTTGGCGTTTCTTCATTTAGGTCCTAGCCGACTTGATGGAGTAACACGTTGCAATTCTTGATGCTGCTTTGGTGACATGTATTATGTTTCTGGTTAAATATGTGGGTCCTATCTAAGTCTTATCTGACTTTATTTGGATCTCTTTGGAGATTGAGAATAATGTTTATATCTTTTATTGTAATAGGTCTTAGCCCACCTATTGGTTGATTATTCTTCGTAATAGGTATAAATGAGAGATTATTTTATATTTTTTGTATGGGAGAGAGGTGTGAGATTGTAAGAAGAATTGGTAATATTTTTATACTACATTTAAGGTATATTTTTACTTCATTGGAACTGTATTGGCATTTGAGAAGCTATTTTCTAGTTTGGTTGTAATGGACTGTATGTCCACCCTATTATAATTGAAGTTAGATCAGTGAACCCGACTAAGGGCCAGATCTGTGATTATATTGTGAGAAGTGAGCCTGCAGATTGGGCTATAAGCCTACAATTTCTTTTGCACCCTTGTTCTCTATTTTCTCTTAACGATGCAATACATTTAGCAGAGTACATTCATTTTGTGGGTTTGATTCCCACCGAGGTTTTCCCTTAACCTGGTCTCCTTAAGAACAAATATTGGCATTCTGTGTTATTTGTTGTGGATCTTGCATTACTATTAATCTTTCAAATCTAATTGGATAAATTGGAATTAATTTGTAATTAGGTGTGTACAACTGATTCACCCCCCCTCTTTTTTGTTCTTTCCTACTTTTGGGCCTAAAACTTGGTATCAGAGCTGAGTCCTTTTGAAGAAGCTTGACTGATCAAAGGAGATCCATCATGGAAAGTATAAGAAAGGAGAGTTCAAAGTTTGATGGAAACAACTATCTAATTTGGAAGGATCAGATGACTACCTACATTATATGCATGGGAAAAAAGATGAATACTAGCAGATCACTAAGAATTGTTATGCTATTTTGAATGACCAAAAAATGCTACTGCAGATGAAAATAATAAATTCAAGGAGAACATGTTAGCAAGGGAGACCTTGATCAATGCCTTATCTGATTCAAAATATTCTCACATTTATAGATTAAGGACTGAACATGAGGTATGGAAAAAATTAGAAACTATTTATGAAGGTGATACATATGTTAATCAAGATAAGTTGCAGGGATTAACGAAAAATATGATGATGAGTGAAGGAGAAACTACCTCAGTCTATTTGTCGAGAGTAAATAATTTGGTTTGTGCAATCAGATGTGTTGGTGGTACCTTGACAGACAATGTGGTAGTAGAAAATATTCTGAGATCTTTCCCCACATGTTAAAATTAGAAAGTTGCTTCTATTAAGGAATTGAGAACTATAAGAGACATTTCAAGAGAATCTTTGGTAGGAAGGCTATGTTCCTATGAGATTACTATAATTAGTAAGGAAATTTTGAAGGTTGAGACTACATTTAAAGCTAGTGTGAATAAGTATGAATAGGGAGAAAGCTCTACAAAGATGAAATTAAAACACTCTGCTAAAGATTGGGAAGAGATTGTATGTGGTAAATTTGGCCTTGTTAATTCACCATACATTTCAACATAGTCCTTCTTCACCAGGTACACACAAGAATGAATATGAGATTATTCATCCTGTCTGCCTGCATGATTCAACCTGTTGCTTTCTATCTAGATGAGGTTTTTGAAATTGCTCTCAGAACGAGAGTCTCACAACCATGGACCAATCTAGGAATGAAGGATTTATCATGATGGATGCAATACAATGCAATATTATACTAAGAAATGAGAGATATGAGATAATCTAAGACATGATGATCAATGCAATTATTCTAGAAATTGAAACTATCTTATTGCAAAATGAAATTATTCTATATGAGATTAGCAAGAAAATGAGACAATAATTCAGTATTCTAACAATGCATAAAAGTGAGTGGGGGTTTTGAATGAAGAATGAGAGTTCTTTTATAGACTCAGAGATGATCAGAATATAAACTTTCCTCTTTAAAATAAAACAAATAGAAAAGCCAGTTTAAAATAGAAAACTTTATTGAAAAGAATTCAATAAATTGTTTTCTTCCCGCTTTAACTGTTTTCTTTCTTTGATTTAGTTCTGTTTTATTTGAATTAAATTATTTTCTTTCTCTTTAAAGCCCAATTAATTCAAAGTTTCCATTTCTGAATAAAAGAAAGATTTTTGATAGAATATTCAATTAATT
>MU226056.1:310076-339079 GCA_018584345.1 Thuja plicata | reverse complement strand
ACTCAGGTCGAGTAGAGTCAGTTAAAACTCAGAATTGCCTAGTACAATAGGACTTTGATGATCCAGAAGAATGACAAATGCAACAAAATTGGTTAGAGTTGCAAGATGCCAATTTTGGGGTGTTACAGAGATGATGGAAGAATAAAGGAAGATTAATGAAATTGAAGCTTTGATTGTGAGAAGACTACCTAATGGATCTGATAAGTATGAAGGAAATTTACCTTTGAAATGATTCAATTGCAATAATATTGGTCATATTTCATCTAGATGTCCGAACAAAAACTCCAAGGATTTTAGAGAAAAATATAATAAATATCATTCTAACTGGCCTAAAAGGTTTTATGTTGCTGAAGAAGGTATGACTGATGATGAGTCTATTCCTAGTGAGGAAGAAATTATGTTTATTGCTATTAAAGAAGATAAACCTAATGAGGAAAAAGAATTGGTTTCATGAGTTGTTAAAAGAGATGAATGGGTCATTGATAGTGGATGCTCAAATCATATGACTACTAATAAGGATAACTTTATGAAGCTTGAGGATTATGATGGTGGTGTTGTTTGATTTGGTAACAATTCTCTCTGTCTGATTAAAGGAAAATGATCTATTACTCTTGATGGTAAAAACAATACTGATGATGTCTTGTATGTTGAAGGTTTAAGTCATAATTTGTTGAGTGTTGGACAACTATTGGATAAAGGTTACAAATTGGAATTCATGGATGAAATCTACAAGGTCATTGGAAGTACAAGAAAGCTTATCACATCAGGTACACAAACTACTGGTAATCTATTTCATTTGAAAACTGTTGAGAATAAATGTTTGATTGCTAGGATTAATGACAATTGGTTATGGAATAGAAGATTTTGTCATGTAAAATTTGATAATATGATGATAATTAGCACTAATAATGTTGTAATATATTTTCCTAAACTGATAAATCCTAACAACATGTACAAAGAATGTCAATTGGGTAAACTGACTAGATCTACTTTTAAGAATAAGACATACTCTTCAAATAGAGTGTTGGATTTGGTACATAAAAATCCATGTGGTCCTACTAAGACAAGAAGCTATTATGGTGATAGATATTTTATGCTACTTATTGATGACTATTCAAGGATGATGTGGGTTACATTTTTGAAGGAGAAATCAGAAGCTTTTCAGAAATTTTAGATATTGAAGATGATGGTAGAAACAAAATTAGGAAAAATATTAAAATTCCTAAGATCAGATAGAGGTGGAGAATTTATATTTGGTGAGTTTTATGCATTTTGTGAAGAACATGGGATAAAGAGACAAACTTACTCTCCACAAACCTGAATCATAATGGTGTTGTAGAGAAAAGGAATAGGACTATCCTAGACACATCTAGGACTATGATGATTGAAGGAAATGTTCCATAGATATACTAGAAAGAAGCAGTGTGCACCACAATATATACTTTGAACCGAGTACATATTCAGTAGGGAACTAGTAAGACTCCTTATAAACTATGGTATGGTCATATTCCTATAGTGAAATAATTTAGAATTTTTGGAAGTAAATGCTACATTAAGAGAGATGAGGATATTGGAAAGTTTAATCTTAGAAGTGATGAAGAATTCTTTCTTGGGTATTCTACAAACAAACAAACATATAAATGTTATAACTACAGATTGAAGAAGATTGTTGAAAGTGAAAATGTCAGAGTTGATGAGAATGTACATAGATCAGAAAGAACCATTTGGTATGACATAGATAAAGAATACAATCAGATTATGGAAGTGCAAAATCAGAATCAAGATGGATTGGAAGTGTAGAAAGAACCTGTGGAAAATGAAGTGGACATTGACACTGTTACATTATTTTTCTAATGCAGGAAAATAACAGATTTTACAGCAAAAGATTGCATAAAGGTACATCCTCTTAATTCTAGTATTCAGCTAATATAGATGAGTTACATGGGTATGTGCACCAAGTAGTGAACCAAAAAAGTGGACACATCTTTAAAAAAAATTCAAATTTTATATAACCCGATCGGGTTATTGAAATTTTGAAATTGTTCTAGGCTTGGTAACCAAACCTATAAAATATTATAAAAAAACTCACTCTGTCTCAGAACCCGATTGGGTTTCTAAATTTCAAATAACCTGATCGGGTTCTGAAAATCAAAAGGTATTTCAAAACCCGATCGGGTTTTGAAGAAGTAAAAAATATGAATTTATTCTCCATAACTTGATCGGGTTATGAAGAAATTAAAATAGGCTTTGCTCTGGAAGTCATAACTTCCACATATGGAGTCTGATTGACTCCGTTCAAAAAGCATAGGAAAGATCTTGAGATGATATAACATATGATTAACCTACAATCATCTTTAGTCATCAAAATTTTTTCAGCCATCCATTTGAATCAAGTAAGGTATAAAATAGGTACTCATTATTTCCCATACATGCAACGTATAGGAAAATCAGTATTCTCTCTCTCTCTCTCTAGACAGGGGGAGAGAGAGAGCACCTCTTAAAGTTCCTATTTTATGCTTAAGTTTTTTGTAATAAGGTGAATCCTTTGGATCACCCTAGTGTATGCTTATGTGGGTCTATTGTGTAAGGTGAATGACTCTAAGGTAAGTTATAAATGTATGGGTTCCTGAAACCATGTTAGTCTCTTTTGGTTATTTTAGAATTTAGTTAGAAGTTTATGTTTTGGACCTCTACCACACCTTTGGAGGTTGGTGTTGTTGGCACTTTTCCCAAAATAGAAACTTTGACAAATGTTGCAAAAAAGTTATCCTTTTGCAAAATGTTGCTCGAAGAATGAAAAATCAAATGGAAATGGCCACATCAACTTCTTGGAGCATCTATAATGCCAAGATGATGGTATTAGATGTTCTTATGCCTCCTAGGAAGGTTAGAGTTTACTGTGTACGGAGCTTGATGTCTAGAGAAGGAAATAGAAGAGTTTTATGAGTTATTTGGATAGTGTACGACCTAGTACAAATTCATTTTGTGGATCCAGTTGTAGGACTTTGTGATGCTTTGAGTTACTTCAATATTGTAGTTGGTTTGATTTGTTTTTGTAAAGTTTCATAGGAGTTAGAGATTTTGTTTGCTCACTGTATGAGAATCCATAGTTTACTGGGTCTGCTCCAAAGATGTGATCCTAACTTGGGATTTAACTAGTGGATCTACTCAGCCACTTGGGAAATAAAAGTTAGGATCATAATATTTAAGATTCATAAATCTCAAAAGCTCAGTTTTGGTTCTATGATTTTTGAGACAAAGCCCTAGGCTAATTATCCCAATGTAATTAGCCTGGTTCTTTAGTACAGTCACATGCATGTGAACTATATGATTGGGAGGATCAAACCAATGGTGGATCTAGACCATTTTTGGGTAGAGGAAGCTATCTAAGCCCTCGTGTTCATTCTGTGAACCCACCTTAGACCACTTTCTTAGTAATCCAAGCCTAACCTAGCTAATTAGGTCTGTGAGCTTTGCAAGAGTTTAGTGGTGCAGGAGTGGAGTGAAGTGCTAAGGCTTTGGAAGGTTTTAAAACTCCATAAAGGGTATCTAGAAACCTAATCATATCAGTTAGATCCTTGTGTTTTTAAAATTTATGCTCAAAAAACCCTCTAGATAGGGCTACAATGAATTCTAGGCCAGTTAGTGTTTGACCATCCTTGGGTCTGTAGAACTGAATCCATTGGTGGATTCTCTATCCTTGGGGTCTAAACAAAGTCTTCCATCACTTATATTTTTTGGTCAAAGCCTCTAGTGAATATTTTTACTCTTAAGCTTGGGTTAGGGAAAGTGTCCCTAAAGGAGATATTGTAGAGATTTGTGTCTTGGCTTGGAAAGCTAAGTTGTGATAAAAGGAGTGAGTTGGCCTCTTGGAAAAGTTAGTATACACAACTAGGAAGACAAATGTGGAGTTGGGGTGTTTGAATAAGAAGTTTGAAGTGGTTACAAGGAGTTGGAGCCCATCTAGGTCTTCTTGCAGTGCACTCTACATTAGAGAGAGAGAGAGAGAGAGAGAGAGAGAGAGAGAGAGAGCATACTGATTTTCCTATATGTTGCATGTATGGGCAATAATGAGTACCTATTTTATACCTTACCTGATTCAAATAGATGGAATAAAAAATGTTGATTCCTAAAGATGATTGTAGGTTAATCATGTGTTACATCATCTCAAGATCTTTCTTACGCTTTTTGAACGAAGTCAATCAGACTCCGTATGTGGAAGTTATGGCTTCCAGAGCAAAGCCTATTTTAGTTTCTTCAAAACCCGATCGGGTTATGGAGAATTAAATGCATAATTTCTACTTCTTCAAAACCCGATTGGGTTTTGAAGTACTTTTTTATTTTAAGAACTCGATCGGGTTATGTCTTGGGAATAGCTTTGGAAAATGACCCAAAGGCTTGGAGACTCATTTTCCCTCCATTTTTGTTCTTTTAGACATTTTCATCTTGTAAGATGAATTCTCAACTTTATCTTCATCAGGTTTGCAATTTGTCAACAGGTCAGCTCTATAATTTTCACCATAATCTCATAAGTCTTCTTATCTTTCTAACCATATAAATGTTTCTATTTTTGGACAACATTAGCATAGTAAACTTTAATTTTCTTTACCAGTGTCTTGATTTTCCTCACAGACATATGTCTACCATTTTTTAATAACTTTTGATATACTTAATCAAATTACAAATAAATTACATATTATTGTTCTACACTTGATTCTATACACTTTTTTTAAATTTTTTTTCATTTTTGATTATTTTGATGCAAGTTATGCGCAGCGCATGAACATGTACCAAATTTTCAGGATGCGATCACTTCAAAAAATCATAGAAAAAAATACTCATCGGAAAATTACAAAAAAATACACAAATTCTAAATCTCACTCTTTCCTATCATCCTACCAAAGGGATTTAAAAAATATTGAATATAACTATATATTTTGTACCACGCACGGGAACAACTATGTTATATTTTTCCAAAAAAATTAGGAACATATTTTCATACGCACAAGGTTTGACCCTCTTAATCTTATCGGTTTTTTACAAAAATTAGTATTTTAGAAACTAGATTCATATTACTACAATTTTTATTTTTTACACATCTTATTTTGAGTGCATGACCCTCAAATGCATGTTCCAAGTTCAAGTTTACCCGATTTCAAAAAAAATGTGTCCACTTATACCCCCCTTTTTGGTCCACAACTTGGTGCACATACCCACATTTTTATTATGTTCATATCATCAAATACATTGTACTCTAAGTATTGATCATTTCTCAAATTTTCAAATTTATACATGATCATTACATTGTGCATTCAAACTGAATGTGATAAAGAATGTTCTTTTCATGTTACATCTTTCACATTGGAACTTAGAGGAGCATATGCAGAAAAGAAAGATGATAGAGGATGAGGTAAAGGAGTCCATGCATTGCCTTAGGTGTCTTCTACATTCTGGAGCTAGTTCTCTACATTGTTTGAGTCTTCATGTCTTTTGCATTGTCTCTTGTGTTCTGCATCATCCTATGTCTTCTATTGGTCTTGTGTCCTGCATCATTGAAAAGAAAAAGGGTTAGATCCAAATTGGATATAAGCAATGCATGAAAACCTGAAAACATCATACAACAATCATACTTTCAGAATTTCACATTTGCCAACAACATGAATGCAAGGGAAAGGTATGCATCTACACTAACAGAATATTAGTATCAAAGGGACATATATCTTTATAAAACCCTTTACTATATTTAAATGATGCAATGAAGAAGAAAATGATAATTAGTTACCTTATCCTGAATTGCTATAGTGTGTGGATGATCATCACTTTGATAATCCAGACACTGTAGGAATCTAGAGCAATGTAGCTATCTACTATCCCCTTTGCCATCACAAGTTTCAAGAAAGCAATGCTATCTTGCAAAAGTGGCATAGCTATGACAATGTGATGTTTAAACTTGCTGAAAATAGATAATAGAGGTAATGTTGTTTGTGGGTGTCATGAGTCCATGCTCGAACCTCATGAACATGTGCAAGTTCTCAATATGTGCAAGAGATAAGAACAAATCAAAGCTAGAGTGTATGACAAAATTTGTGCACAAATGTGATAGATTTTTCACAAGAATGCAGATGTACAAAAGCATTAAGTGATGTATGCAGATGCATGGTGGTGTTGATATAATTAAATACTACAAGTCATGAAAAGAATGTTGTTATCTCACAAAATAGAGAATCATATGCAAAAGAGAAGAGAGATGTAGTTCATAAGAGTCATCTACAAAATTGGAATGAGAAACATCGGAAGACAATGATAATGCATGTTGTTACATTATTGATGCCAAAGATGATATGGATTCATAAAATTAGAGCAAGTTATGCATATGCAGAAAGAAGATGAATTACAATGTTGTTCAAAGAGTGAGTACTAGTATACATAAATAGAGCAGTGATATTTGAAAAAGAAGTATCATTTATTTGTCTAAGTTATGCATATAACAGAGAGAAGATGGATAACAGTTCTTTTCTAAAAGAAAAATAATAGTAATGCTTTTATAAGGTGGTGCCAAGAAAATAATGTTATCAAATGCAATATTGATATGCATGTTATACAGAATGATCAAATGATAGTGCTATGCAAAGAAGAAAAGATGCATTTTAAGTTGTTAGGAAACTAGGCATAGTAAGGTTTATGGGTTTCACGAGCTCGTGCTTGAACCCCATAAACAACATTTCTTACTAGAGTCGGGAGAAACCATTTCAAAATAGTGATACACATTTGCCATTATCAGAGAGACAAGATGGAGTAAGATTCATACATGTTTTACCAAATAATAAGTTGTGGTCCCAATAGTGAAAGGAATAAATACATGTAAGTATTGTGGTTTTTGAAAATAGGTAGAAAGAGGAAAAGACCCAAGTCAACAACAAGTGAACATCTAATAAAGGAGACTGCAGAAAAGGACCCGAGTTCACCCGAGTTCACAAATGCATGGATATGTAATACTATTTTTTTTGAAGCCATTGAATCTAGTGTTAAAGAGAGATCAAAATAACAATGATTTAAAAAAAAATGACTTGGTTTGAGCAAGGGTAATAACAGTAAAGAAATACAGATCCAAATCATTGTCATAAGTTAAGGATAAAACATCCTAGCTTGAGTTTTCAAGCTGCGAAATTCAACAGTATGAACGACAGTTGGAAGAGTGGAAAAAGAAGATAGAAAAGTAACTTATCTAGAGTTTAATAACCAAGATGTAAATATTAAACACCAAGTTCCATGCGAGATGCAACTGGATTTGAGCCCGAGCTCTATCTTCAAACCCATATCAAAAGTCGAGCTTCAGATCAACAAGAAATGACTCCAGTTAAAGAGCCCGAGCTCTGTGTTCATGTCTAGTTCAAAAGCTGAGATCTTCGTTCAAAAGAGCACTCCATGTCAAGAGCTTGAGCTTCATGCTCAAACCCATTTTCCAAAATCATAGAGAGGAGATTCAAATTGATAGCCCAAGTCCCAGTTCATGGTGATGAACTCTAGCTCAAAAGCCCGATGACAGTGAAGTAGAAGACAACCCAAAATCATCGCCATAGTTACAACATGATTGACGCTATGAGTTAGGGTTTCAAACCTTAATTTTTACCCAAATGAAAATGTAATAACTGAGACCAAGACACAAATGCAAAACCAATAAATTTTGGAGTCTGAGTACAGTGAATGTAGTAAATGCCATTCAAAACTGCAGTGCACGACAGCAAGAGCCTCGGGTTTCCAAGTGACATGAAAACAGTTCCACAAGCACCTACTTATGCCATGTTAGAGGTATTTTACTCTTTGATTAAGAGTTTTAAATGCATAGTATCGGTCATGTTGACCCTAGGGTATGCCGAGAGGCATGGGTTTAGGAGATGTATTTTGAGGTTAGGGTTTTGTGTATGATATCATATATGTTGGTTATGTGGTTAAAAGGAAAGATGTAGTTTTAAGAAAACCAACATTAGAGGCATGGGCTAAGGCATGTATTATGCCTAGTATTTAGGATTTTTCAGTTGACTAGAGGAGCTTTGGAGGGAGAAGAATATTTTCAAAATTGGCTTGAAAGGTCATTTAGGGTATATATTTGAACTTCATAGTCAGTTTTAGGGGTTTAGTTTTTGAGGCATTATAGTGTTCAAGTGAATGTATCTTAATGTTCCTTGGCATGTAACCATTGTAGATTTTTGAAGAAAATAAAGCAAGCGCTCCCATTATTCACATATTTTTCTAATTTTTGATATCAATCCTCTTCTACATTTCTACATTTTGTGTAATGTGTTTTATAGCATAGATTAGTGAATTAATCCAATTCCTTCTCTAAGTTATCAAAATATAACCTTTTGCAGAGATTGTATGTCTATTGGCAGATCATTATTTTTGGTGCAAACCCTAATAGTGAGATCTTTAGGTCAACCTATACGTTGAAAAGTGAATGTCTATTGCAAATCTCAGTAGCATGTGTTATGTTGATCCTTGTTTCAAGTTTTGATTAGTTTGAATCCAGTTTGGTGTATCACCCCATTTTATTTATTCAATTTTCAAGTTATCCCTTTTTCCCTTTTCCCAATTAGAGAATCAATCATAAGTGATATACCAAATCCAATAGGAACCGGCCTAGAATCTAGAGATTCCTTCCTAATCATAGGTACCCACAACTCAGGAAGGTTTCCATTGTTACCATGAGATATTACTATGCCCTAATGCCTGAGTTAGGGTGATATTTCAAGGCCTTAACAAACACCAAAGGGTTTTCTACACAACCTACACCAAAAAATCCACTGTATGTAAGGATTAATCATTCAAAAGATGTCATTATTGGTGATAAGAATAAAGGCATTCAAACTAGAGGAAGGATTGCTAAGGATGAAACATGTTTATTGTATAAATTTGAGCCTAAAGATGTAAAGGATGCTTGTAATGATGAAAGTTGGATGAAAGCAAAGAGAGAACAACTTGATCCGATTGAGAAGGACAAGAATTGGATTCTTGTTCCTAGACATATTGACAAAAATGTGACTAATACTAAATGGGTATTCAGAAACAAGCTAAATGAAGTGGGTAAAGTGGCTCAAAACAAAGCAAGATTGGTATGCAAAGGATATTCACAGATGGAAGGTATTGAATTTACAAATACCTTTTCTCCTATAGCTAGACTTGAAGCTGTTAGATTAATTCTTGCATATGTAGCTTACATAAAATTAAAGTCTATCAAATGGATGTTAAGTCTGCATTCTTAAATGGTGAACTAGAGGAAGATATTTATATTGAGAAACCTGATGGTTTTACTCTAACCGAGGAAGGATATATGGTTTGTAAATTGCATAAAGATTTAAATGGAGTAAAGAAAGATCGTAGAGCATGGTATGCCATATTGGATAGGTATTTAACATAGATTAGTTTCAGCATGGGTACTATAGATAGTAACTTATATTTCAGGATAATTGGTGATAATATCTTGATTTCTAAAGTATTTGTTGATGATATTATATTTGGTGATAATGATGAGTTGAGTAGAGGTTTTGCTGATGAAATGTAAAAAGAATTTGAGATGTCTATGATAGGTGAGATGAAATTCTTTCTTGGATTGTAAATTACATAGTTGGATAAAGGAATTTTTATCACACAATCCAAGTATGTTAGAGAATTGTTGAAGAAATTTGGTATAAAAGATTCAAAATTAGTAGGAAATCCAATGGTTAATGGTTGCAATTAAACTAAGGATGATGATTCCCCTTGTGCTAATTTAAGACATTATACAAATCTATGATTGGAGGATTGCAATATCTAACTCATTCTAGACTAGACATATCAAATGCCGTTGGAATTTCTTCAAGATTTCAAGCTAAACCAAAGGAATCACATATGGTTGGTGTCAAGAGAATTTTTAGATACTTGAAGGGTACAACTAACTACAGATTATGGTATGAAAAAGATGATGACTTTACTCTATGTGCATACATTGATGTTGATTAGGTAGGTAATGTAAATGATAGGAAAATTACTAGTGGAGGTGCATTCTTTTTGGGCAAGAGACTAGTTTCTTGGAAGAGTAAGAAGCATGATTGTATCTCTCAATCTATTTTTGAGCCTAAGTATGTTGCTGCTACAATAAACTATAATCAAGCTATTTGGATGAATAAAATGCTGAAGGATATAAAGATAAGCATTGATGAACCGATTGTTATTTACTTTGATAACTCTAGTGCTATAAATATCTCAAAGAATCCCATGTCTCATTCAAAGACAAAGCATATTTCTATTAAGTATCATGTTTTGAGGGCTAAAGTCGGTGAAAAGGAAGTGAAACTAGAATTTCTATCTACTAAGGAATAAATTGCTGATATTTTTACAAAGGCTTTTACGAAGGAAACATTTGTGTATCTCAGGGAGAATCTTGGGGTGACATCCCCTCCTGATCAGAACTAATAATGTTGAGGATGACATCAGTCCAAAAAATATATTAGAACATCATTCAATAGATTGATAAGTTTGGGGACTACTCGGTAGGAGGATAAGTCTTATGGTATTATGGTTTTCTTATTTTTTTCCCTTTTGAGGTGAGTTTTGTTCTTTTTGACGTCTCTGGTCCTTTTCCATTGATGTCAAAGGGGGAGAGATTTTATAAAAAATAGAGAAAAAAGAGGTGATTATTCTTGGGAGAGATTGTGTTGTAGCTGGATATTCAGAGTGATCAGATGAATATATTAATCTCTTTATGCATTGATCCATTTTTCACTTTGTATGTTTCCATCAATGCCAAAGGGGGATATTGTTGAAAGATTGTTGAGCATGTCAAAGTTTAGTACTTAGGTGTGCTGACACTAATGTTTTTTCATTGATGTCAACATAATTATTTCTATTTTTTAGACAGTGTGTTCAGTGAAGAGGATTTAAATTATTCAGGTGCTATGTTAAAGATCTTGAGTTGTGATCATGAGGTATTGTTCAAAGGTGTCTGTAGATGATCTACAGAGGTTCACAAAAGTTTGGATGACAGTTAGAGTGAGGTATGATCGAGTTGCCGGTTGTTTCTATTACAATGTTCTTGTGTACAATGGATGAGTATTTGGATCTGTACATCTTGGATTTTATATTTAAGAGGTTGTGAAGCTGGTGGTTACATGATGCCTTATCATTGTGTTCATAGCTAGTTTTGTTCATCATTTAGAGTACGAAAAACTATCTTTTATTGTGACAGAGTTTGGTATTTTAGTGTTCTTGTTGATCAAAGATGAAGATGAGATGAAATTGGTGATGTCGCGGGTTCTACAAGTGGATTCTTCCTCGCATATGCATTGGAGATCTTCCCACCTTATAGACCCTCCAAGTTCTTTTGTATGATTTTTGTGGTCTTTTTGTGTCTCTTTCTTGTATTTTGGTCTGTGCCCCTATTTTTGTTTAGCTTTCTATGTATGTTTTCATGTTGGGTGCCGTTTAGGGCTTGGTCATTTCCTATCCTTGGCTTGTGTTGCATGTATGGAAAATGATATCATAGGCAATCATTATATGGAGAGGTAGGAGGACAGTCATCCCAAGGAGAAGCCAAGTATCAATTGTTCCAAGGATAGCCAGAATGATCCCTGTGCTAGCAATGAGGATGGCTGGGGCAATCGTGACTCTAGAGGCTCGAAACCTTCATATAAGGCTATGGTTATAGAGGGGTTGACACCCAAATGCCTAGATTCTACATATTTTTAAATTTATTCGAATGGAAAGGATGTGGGAGAGAGAGGAGTCCAAGCCAACTTTGATGGAAATAGGCAAGGAGATAATGCAGAACCAGGTAGTCCCTGCAATCTTGATGGAGAACAAAGGAAGAACCCTAATCTTACTGGTAATACTCTTTCTTTGTCGCCCAATGAGGACATGTCGAATGCTACTAAGGAGGAAAAAATTAAGCTTAAAAATATTATAGTTTTCTTTGTATGCATGGATGTTAAATTTCTTTCTGCACGCAAATTTTTAGATGATTGGATAAACAATGTTTGGGGAAAAAAACTTGGTATTGTTGCAAGTTTTAGCAGAATGATACAGAGAGGATTGTTTGTGGTGTTCTTTAAAAATCATAATATACAAGAGAAAGTGTTAAAAAAGAGCTTCTAGAATGTAGGTCAAACCATGTTCAGATCATTACCTTGGTCTCCCAAAGGTAACCATGAGAATGTTATCTCTCAAGCCTCTCCTTATTGGGTCAAACTCAAGGGCATTCAGCCAGAATTTTGGTCCTTTATAGCTCAGTTGTTAAAACCTCTAGGCTCTGTTTTGAAAATCGAGGACACTAAAGTCACTCTCCCTCACCTTAATGCTCACATTCTCTTGGATCCCTCACTGGGGATTTCATTCCTAGATAGCATATCTGTGGAATTTGATGGAGACACCTTCCAATGGGATATCTCTAAACTTGGAGACATTGGTGCATGTTTCCATTGTAAGTTAAATGGCCATAACAAGAAGGATTTCCCTCTGCTTAAAAATATCCAAAAATAATTTTAGACTGGTACTAATAATAGTAGCCAACCTAACCCTAATAACATTAGAGCCATTGTTGATCCTCAGGATGACACCTTTGTTACTCTAAACAATCCTCTATTTGATGAGGAATATGAAGTGAGACATGCTAACATACCTACTTCTGGAACCCCATAGAGGAATTATGCTATTCCCCAGTATATCCCTGTACCTAGAGAAAAAGTTAATGAAGATAGTTCTAGCACCAAAAATGCCCAGCAGATTGCACTGGCTAAAATTAATGCAGAGGCTAAAAAACATAAAGAGGTCCACACACCCAAGACATCTCTAGAATAGAAGGATGCCTTTGATATCTCTATACCTTCAACAAATGCTAATGTAACCAATGTTAATAAGGAACTCATTACAGTCACTGCGTACACGGAGGAGGGGTTCATTGAAGTCATTTCTAAAAAGAGAAAAAGAAAGACATATGAAAGGAACAATAGTCTCAAAAATAATGATAGAAATAACAAAATCAAGGGAAATGAGATCCCTAAATGTTTCACTAGACTATGTAGAAATACAAATCCCTTAATTGGTCAATGATGAAGATACAAATTAATAGTTGGAATGTGAGAGGTATGGAAATTCCAGACAAAAAATACATAGTTAGAAGATTGTGTAACAATCTCCCTAGTAAAGACATAATCTGTCTACAAGAGATTAAGGTCACTGGATACCAAGCCTTTATTGTACTGAAGCTTGTATGGGACAGTTCCAAATGATTATAATCAAATAATGATAGAGGGAAAGGGGGTCTTGCAACTCTTATCAGCCCCTTCTGGAGTGACAAACTCATAGCTCATGGACTAGCACCATGTAACAGAGCTTTGTGGATTACCTTAAATAACAATGGAAAAAGTATAGGGATATGCAATATCTATGCTCCTAATGATTATAAAGGTAGAGAAAAACTCTGGGAGTGGCTGACTTCCAACTTAACTAAGGTTTCTTGGACATTTTTTGGGGACTTCAACATGATGGAGTCTCCTAGGGAAAAAGAAGGAGGTGAAAATTTTGAGTGGAAAGGAAATAAATATTTATTTTGGGCCAGGTTTAAGAGACACTTTGCTATTTATGATCCTATGGAAGGAATTAGAGGTAATGGAGAGGGAATTTGGTTTACTTGGTGTAATAATCAGAGAAAAAAATCTAGGATTTACTATAGTCTAGATAGAGTTTATATCAATTTGCTTGACATATAATCAAGGTCAACTCCCCATTGTTGTCTCTCCTGCTAGCATGTCTGATCATTCCCCCATTAGTTCTTGTATCACCCTTAAGAGTACATCAGACTAGACTAAATCCTACCCCAAGAGACAAATTTTGAAATTGAATACTTCCTTACTTGAAAATGAGGATCATTTGGGAGCCCTCAGGATGGTGACTATCCTTTCTAAATTCTATAAAAAACTATTCAGTTCTGAACACGATGAAGGGAACTTCACTCGTATGGCACAATGTATTAGCATCATCCCTAGAAAAATCAACAAGGATCAATATTGTAGTTTAAGGAAATCTTCATTCTAGAAATTGAGGATGCCATTGGGGCCCTAGCAAATGGGAAATCACCTAGGATTGATGGCATACCTGCTGAATTCTACAAAGTTAACAAGGAATGGATTTCAGTTGAACTCCTTGAACTATACAAATATGCATTTGATATAGGGACTTTGGGGAATAATGTCAATAGAGGTCTAATTAAACTCCTCCCTAAAGAAGGGGACAATACCCGAGTCAAGAAATGGAGACCAATTACCCTATTACATATGTCATACAAAGTGATAGCTAAACTATTAGCTAGAAGGGTCTCTAGAGTACTTAATGATATCATCTCTGTCACTCAAACATGCTTCATTAAAGGCATGTACATTCTTGAAAACCTTATTACTAGTTGGGAGGCTATGCACTAGGCCAAAGACAATAAACAAAATGCTTCTATGATACTCCTTGATTTTGAAAAGGCTTATGATAGGATTGAATGGCACTTTGTTCTAGCCATGTTAGAAAAATTGGGATTCCCAGAGTTCTTCTGCAGATGGGTTAAAATAATGTTCAAGTATTCTAATACTATTTTAGAAGTCAATGAAAATATTTCAGAACCCATCCCCCTTGCTAGATCCATCAGACAAGGATTCCCTCTTGCTCTTGTCCTCTATGTGATTGTTGCTGATGCAATAACGTCCTATATTATGAAAGCCTCTGAATTTGGACCTCCCATAAAAGGTGTCTCCCTAACAAATCAAGATAGTATTTTCATCAAACAGTTTTCTGGTGACACTGTCCTCTTTGTGGATCTCTCTGAGAAAAACTTTGATAGAGTGGTGAATAGGATACAACTTTTTTGTACTGCCTCTAGAGCTAAAATATCTCCTCATAAGTCTATAATCCTTGGGTGGACTAACACCCCTCTTCCTTGGTTTAGTCTCAAACGATGACAATGGTCTGGTCCTAACTCCATTATCAGATACCTGGGCATACTGTTTTCCATTGATCCCTCCCTTAGTGATATGCGGAATTGGATCTTTAGGAAAATTGAGAAGAAACATTTGAAGTGGAAAACCCACTTGTTATCCTTAGTAGGCAGGGCACAAGTGGTACAAAAGGTACTAGCTTCCCATGCTATATACTTTGCTTCTACATGGCTGTTTTCCAACTATCAAAATAACAAACTAGAAAAAATCCTTAAAGATGTATTATGGTCAGATGGAATTGGCAATAGGAAAAGACACAATTTCAATTGGAATTGGTGCTACACTCCTAAGTCATAGGGAGGTTTGGGGATTAAATATCTCAAAAAGAAAGGTATGGTTTCGGTATCCAAATGGATTATCAAAGTAGTCTCAGGCAATGAACCTTGGAAAGTACTTGTCAGGAATAATATTGTTAATGCCTCCATTAAAAGAGGCAAATATTAGAACAAGGTTCCTTTTATTGACATCCTAATGGGTCAATTTGAGGTGAAGGTCATAGGATCTAAATTATTCTCCGCATTTTGGAAGGCATGGAGGTATGTCAGAACTTTCCTTTGTTCTAAACATGCCATTGGGAAAAACCCTTACTATTCAGTGTAGGAAAAATCTATATGGTGGGGAGTCTACCTCAATAATAAGCCTCTTGCTCTTATATAGTGTTGTTCCACAAAAAATTGACATAGTAAAGGCATATCTCTTATCAGTGATGTAATGGAGGTTGAGCAACAAGTTTAATATTCCCTCCTCTCATAAAAAGACTTACACTTTCATTGAAAAAGAAGTGGGTAATTGGTTTCCTAATAAATGTATCACCTCTTCTCAAAATATGGATTACATCAAATGGATGGATGACACATTGTTTGTAACTCTTCTTACAAATAGATATATTCCCTCTTTAGCAACAACAATAATATCTTTGAGCATATCAACAAAGCCCAATTTCTGAATTGGTCCTACAATAAATGGCATCTAGTTTTTGATTTTTTATGGCATGGCCAGGTTGAGCCTAAGAATATTTTGTTTAAATATATTTTCCTTTTGAAAAAACATGCTATTGGTTATTTTATTTCTCAAGGTGTTAAGAATCCCATTTTTTGCTCTATTTTCATTTGTGTTGAAACCTATGAACATTTGTTTTTGAATGTCCTTGGGCTATTAAGATTTGGTCTATTGTTTTTAGTAATAAAGTCTTTTGGGGTCAGGTTCATAGTCTATCTTCACATGAAGTTTTGGCTGGTTATGTTGATAATTTTGACAGTAAACTTAATGTTTTTTGGCTCACCCTCACCACTGATATCTTATGGCTCATCTGGAGAAAAAGGAATGATGATATTTTCCAATCTAAGAAGAGGGTTCTTACTGATTTTAATTCAAAACTCACACATTTTTATATCCTAAAATAGGTAACAACATCCATCCAGGTATCTGAGGAAAGATTCCAGAGATTGATAGATGAAGGAGCCATGGTATTGTTTCCTAAAGACATTCAAAGCTTCACCACCACCAATGTACTACCTGCTCTGGTACTTGAAAATAGAATCAATGGAAACAAGATAGTCCTAGAGGGACTTAGCCCTCTAAACACTCTGATTAGAAGTAGTAGAATTGAAGAGGCAATACTCCATGATGTATATTACTTGGGCACAATTAGCTCAGAGAACAATTATGAGCAATGGGAAGAAGATGATTGCGGGCAGGACAATGAAGTTGAATAAGTCTAAACCTTAGAGGACATCAAAATTTTGTATATATCCAGTTTGGATATAATTTTCTGTATAGATACATATGGTAGCAGGCCTTATACTGTTTGTATATTCTAGATCTTAGTATGTTTAGACAGTATATGTTTAGTATGTTTATACAATATATGCTTTAGGTATATACTGTATACTCTTATACTTGTTATCAGTTGATTCTATATTTTCAATAGAAAAACAGATGAAGATGAGATGATATGAATGTTCTGGATGGTATTCATGTTTCTTGTTGGTGTTCTTGGATCATTTGATGATCATTCTGTTGGACTGCATTGTTTGAGGTGATCAGATTTGCTATTTTGATAACGTGTTGGTGTTTCTTCATTTAGGTCCTAGCCGACTTGATGGAGTAACATTTTGAGATTCTTGATGCTACTTTGGTGACATGTATTGTGTTCATATTATTAGATTTGGGTCCTATCTAAGTCTTAGCTGAATTTATTTGGATCACTTTGGAGGTTGAACATAATGTTTATATCTTTTATTGTAATAGGTCTTAGTCTACGCAGTGGTTGATTATTTTTTATAATCGGTATAAATGAGAGATCATTTTGTATTTTTTATATGGGAGAGAGGTGTGTGATTGTAAGAAGAATTATTGATTTTTAATTCTGCATTTAAGGTAGAGTTTGTACTTCATTGGAACTGTATTGGCATTAGAGATGCTATTTGTACAACTCACTTAGTGCTTAAGTATTACTTGAGACTATTGGGTCAATTTCCTTCTGAATGAACAATTAGGAAAAGGTGGATCTCACACATGTTCCTTCATCATCCTATCCACCTTATTTCTTACTATACACTAACATGTACAAACTTGACGAAATACCAAATATTTATTTTGATCATCAACTTACTTTATCATTAGATAGAAATAAAATTAACAAAGAATCAATTTAGAATAATAAATTATTACATATTTTAATTAAAAAACATAACATATCATTTCTTACCCAAGTTTCTTTTGCATTTACCCACAATGTATTTACCTTGCCTCCAATACTTGTACCTGAAAGATGTTTATACAACTAGATGTACATCATAAGATCAAATTGATAATTAATCATATGGTCATTTAGTCAAGTCCATCGTTACTTTAGCTAGATCAAATAGACGACGAATTATAAAATTCTACATTTGAAAACAAGGGCATAGTATCCATAACATTAGGAAAGAATAATTAAATTCAATACAATTATTAGAAGGACAATATCTAAGGGCTAGATCTATGCATCAGGGTCTCATCTATGATGACCTTGTCTACATACATGATCAGAAGATTTTTAGTTCAATGTTCCCATCTTAAATTGGCACACCCATGGTTTAATTGAAAAATTGAAATCAATCTCATCAACCCAATAACATTAAACACACAAAAATAAGAGAATCATTATAATGAGATCAAGGATCGTCATTGAGTACACACATATAAGATTGTTTAAGAATAATTAGCTATTTATTTATAATACTGAATAGATGTTGGGATAACATGAGGTATTTGAGTATAAAACAATAAAAATGAGCTAATGAATAACAACTTGATAACCTATCCAAGAAGGATATATAAAAAAATAAATATCAATATCAACTCATAAACTATCAAAAGAATTGATCCAAGACTAAAATGAGAACCAAGTTTATAATGCATTATTCATGATATAGAATACCAATGGGAACTTACCTTTATAAATAATAACCATGTAAAAATCAACTCAATGACTAAAAGGAACACTCGATGATAAATACTCAACATTTTAAAGAAAATCACATTGTAACTAGTAGTGAGTTATTTACATATAATTATATATATCACATTAAAGTTTACTTGATTTTACCACTTAAGGGACAATGACCACTTATAATTCAAACTAATTTTAAAGGAGGAGATTAACCTTGTCTATTTAAATTTTAAGATCAATCAACCCAATATAAAATAGTATAAGTAACTAAAATAGGTTTGGTCTTAAATTTGAACATGTTACCTCCCAACTAAATTAATAATTTATACAATTGTTGAACAACCTTTGGATTAAATTAATTACGATGTTACTAATTGTCACAACTCAAACTTTAGACTCCTAATTTTCAGGATCTTCATGGGATACTTTGAATTTTTTTTACTTGGTCAGATAGACTTAGACTTGTGTCAGTATTCTTTTAGTCATTATGTTCTCTAGACATAGATATTTTAGTCAGTATTTTTCTAGATACTTTCAACTTTATGATGATGATCTTATGTTGTGATGATCCTGTGGGTTCTTTGATGATGTTACATTCTACTTTATGATGATGATCTTATGTTGTGATGATCCTGTGGGTTCTTTGATGATGTTACATTTAGTAATGATCTTACATGATATGATGAAGTATTTTGATGATTTAGTTTAATTGTTACATGCATATATAATGGAATATGATGTACATTGCAATGGACTATGATGTCATTTCATTCGATTATGATATCGATGCACACTGATCTACTGATGTGTTGTCAAGTGTCTGAGGTTTTGCACAATGAAGGCGGGGGTGTGGTTGAGGTAGAGGAAGCTATCTCCTCGATGGTGGTGAGTTTGGATGGTATGGTCCACAGACAACACGTAGGATGATTTTGTATGATTAAATACATTTATATGGGAGATTAAAAAAATGTGGGTGTTGTTTTTAACCCATCTCTATATGTTTAATTAGGTGCTTTATGTGATTTAATGCTGATAATAAAAAATAAACTCATTATTTCATAGTAAATCTTGAGGTCTTGATTATATAATTCTAATTGTGAAATTTATCTTATTACATGCATGTAATACATTTGTGAAAATTGCTAAAGGAAAATACTAGTGTTCTTATGAATTCAAGATTTATTAATATCGTAAGAGTGAAAAGTGACTTAAATTTAAAACCTATTGTAAATGAAATTAATTTTTTTTTCTCTTGGAACATATAAGTTGATTTTAATAAAATAATATCAAGAAAATAAGAGAACGTGGATGTGGGTAAGAGCATTAAAGAAATAGTTATTATGGGAGTAGAGGTAATAAAGGAGGGTGATTTGATTAATGAGACACGATCTCAATGAAGATATATTTCCACAATCCATAATATCAAGATGTATATGCTTATGGATTAAACTGTATAACTTTTTTCGCATCAATATTTCAGATCACAGTCCATGATCCATCATCGAGATGAAGAAAGCAATGAAGAGAGAAAAAAGTAGATAAGAAGTTGCAAAACTGGAGTATAAAAATATGAGGAAAGAGAGAAAGAGAGGAAGGATAGGCACATGGTTCAAGGGGTCAAGAGAGTCAATAAAAAACATATTAAAAGAAATACAAGAATGTAGAAACTAAAAATAAAATAAAAGCAAAACAAAAAGACACAAAACCAAAAGAAACTAAAAAAACACATGCATATATAAATATGACAAAAAATAAAAAAATAAAAAATAAAACAAACTAACAAAACAAAGGCAAGACAAAGCCACAAACAAAAAACAACTAAATATTTTAATTAAAAGAAATTAAATCAATATGCAAGTGTGTATATAGGTAGTAACGGTTAACAAGGGTGACTCAATAATCGAAAGAGAGGATCCCGTAATCGAGGGGGAAGATGAATGATAAGACAACACCAAGTTGGAAGAAGAGCATTGTTGGTGATTAGACAGAGAGATGGCTTGATGGATGCAACAATCCTTAGAGATCACATAGCAACTAGAAATCG
Organism: Thuja plicata; assembly: GCA_018584345.1. Classification (NCBI taxonomy): domain Eukaryota; kingdom Viridiplantae; phylum Streptophyta; class Pinopsida; order Cupressales; family Cupressaceae; genus Thuja; species Thuja plicata. The sequence continues at coordinate 318,591 of MU226056.1, read as the reverse complement.
CACCTTAGTGTACAATGGGAATGTCGTAGAGTTATGGAAAGGTCATTTAAGTATTTGTCCATTTGTTTTTCACTCATTCTCATCCTCTCTAGATATCCTTATCTTTGTACCAATATATTTGACCATCTATATATATATATATATAACTCTTCCTCTTTATCTCTCCCTCTCTACGTGTCCTTTTGTATCTTCCTAGATCTCTTTCTATCTTTACCTCTTGATCTATCTCTAATTTTATATCTATTTTTCCCCATCCTACCACTTTATATTCATCTATATCTGTATCCAAATATATCTCTCCATTACCCCCTTCCTATACCTTTTAATATTTAGATCTCTATATTTCTTCTCTCATCTCTCCCTCTATATGTATCTCTATCTTGATGTCTCTCTATCACTCTCTATGCCTATATATCCCGCCCTTTATACCTCTCTCTATTAATTTCTACTTATATCTTTATCGTTATATTTCTCCCTCTCTTATTCTCTATTTTTTTTTTTATATATATATTTACATCTTCCATCTGCACTCCCCCCTCTCTCTCCTCTCCATGTCTCTCTTCCTCTCAATCTCCATCTCCACACCTCTCTCTATATCCTTACACTATATATTGATCTTTCTTTTGCACCCCTCCCTATTTCTATCTCTATCTCTCCCTCTTCTCTCTCACACACAAACACCCTATCTCTCCCCCTCAGACACACACATACACACACAAACACATAGATTTGTGGAAAAATATTGAAGGTGAGCTGGTTGAATGAGATTTCTTATATTAGCAAATCCATTTTTGAAGAAGTTGAACCTGATTTTACATGTTGCAAAATTGAATGATTTATGTCAACCTTGTTAAATTGAAAAATGAAATTAATTTAAAATTTTATTTTTCTTTTTGACCCTTGTGTGAAGTAATTTTACATATTTTCACTCCTATTTTAAATTTACCATATTTCATGAATAAACATAGTTACTCAAGTACATAAAATAAAAGCATATACAGGTCAGCAGTAATGATAGATGTTTGCCATTGATCACATAGTTTCATAGAAGTGACTTAGGAAATTAAGACAACATCAAAATTATTTTGCATATACCTGAGTGTAAGAAGAAGACAACGGCTCTGAGTTGGCAATTTTCCATTTTCCTGAGATCTGAATGGTGGCTCTGCCCCATTGATGAAAATGGAAAAAACCCTCGGGAACAAGGGAAGCGAATTCCCACTAAGAGCTAGGTTTTAGTGTGTGTAGAGTGTGAAGAGTGAAGCTGGGACGATAATAAGTACTTGGACAATGGCATATGCTCATGTAGCCCAAAAACATGAGATTTGAGATGCCTGTACATTGCCATGGCACATGGATGTCTCATTTTCTTATTAGCCACCGTATATTTAGTATTTAATAATCTTATAAATTATTTTTTAATATAAAAAAAAAAAAAATTCTATAAATTTGAAGACGATTTTGTATGTGAAATGTAACATTAGTTTTTTGTTGAAATTTTTGGATTTAAATAAATAAATTTATTTTTAGCTTAAATTTGACGATTGACTTTATTTATTTTCATAAATTATTAATTCAAAATTATTTGATTAAAGATAACTTATTTTAATTTGACTTTTATTTTTGAATGTTCTATAATGTCTGATACTAGAGTGTTTTATAAATTAAACTCTTTTCTTTCATACACATTTTATCAAAGAAAGTATAAAGAGAATAAACACTTTCAAAGAATTAACTGTTACTATAAAATCATATTATCACATTTCTTCCTTTTTCAAATGAGTTTGAAATAATAATATGAAAAATATTTAAAAAATAAAATAGTTTTTATATGTAAATAATGCACATACATTAAATGTTTATCATATTATATTTTATAAGAAAACTAAATAACAAAAAATCTATAATTATGTAATTAATATTTTCCTTTAAATCTTAAAATACAAAAATAAAATTAAAATATTATAATATCTAAACACACTATTATTATCACAATATAAATTAAAATATATATATTTATAAAACTTTAAGATAATTGAAATGATATAAATATTAAAAATCCTATTTAGAAATTTAAGTAAATTTATAGTATTATATTTTACCAATATGAAAAAGAAATCATGCTAAAATATATCGTTTGTTAAAAGGAAAGAAAGTTTTATAAAATGAAAAAATTTAATAAGGAGAAATAGATTTAAAAAAAAAAAAAATTTATGTTAATCTTTAAGAGATCATAATGTTAGATTAAGAATTTCCAAAAAAACATTCTCATGTAGGGAGTAAATATACAATATATTAAAAAAACGTTTGAAAAAGAGAGAAGATTGAACCTTAGAGAATGTAAATGCATCATGAAATCATCCAAATCTCAGTGGAAGATCCTAGTATTGTTTAAGTTGTCTCAATTATAAATGATAGGCATGGAAGAGAGAAGTATTTATTTATTTTTGGTAAGAAGTAGTAGTTATAAATTATTGTTGATGATATTACCTTATAGCATTGATAGCAAGAATGCAAACAATGTTTACTGATGTGACTTATTAGGAATCTGAAGTATTCAAAGTACAATTATACTACAATAATTTATATTTTAATAAAGCAAAAATATTATAAATTGAACTTTTAATAGTTATTATTAATCCCTCCCCTTATGTAGGAAGCTAATGTTTTCAAATTACTTATTAGTAGTTAATTGTCATTTTGAAAACGGTGCCAACTACTATATCCTATGCTCTAATGATACAATTTCACTAAACTAATATTTTTCTTGATTGTGATTTTTTCTTATAGGTCTTCAATATTTTTACTTGAGGTTTTATATTTTTTATTTAAATTTGAAAAACAAGCTAGGAAATATGGCCCCACGTGCTTGTCTTTCCTTCCACACATTTCATACATGCATGGAGGTGGCACTCTAAAAACATTGTACGTGTCTTGTCTGTGCTTTGACATTTTGGCTACATGTGGCAGGTAAATATGACTGTTTCTATTGCTTAAAAATTCATCTATGCAAAATTGAAGTTGAATTTTATATTGTAATGGAATTTGTAGTGCGAGGGCCTCTTGAGCGTTCTTAGTCCGTGCTTAACCAGCAATCATTGTTGTCCAAGAAATGATATCTCTGTATTTTTTAGACATTTCATCAAATACTTCTTGTGCATTCTCAACTGCAGTAACTAAACAAACCTATCACGTGCATATTCTACAATCAACCCTATTCTCTGGTTACATCTCTTTGAGGCATTTTTTCAAACAACTCAAGGGTCTTGTTTGTGAGTATATATCTTCGAGCATGTTCACTATCTAGTATTTCAAACTAATAGTTCTGCTAAATGTATTTTCATGATATTTTCTAAAACCTTATCAAAAAATTCATTTTATGTATATCTAGTAATCGAGCACTCCATAGGTGATGTAGTAGTTTAAGACATTTTGTCAAACATTTCACTTTCCTACTATATGATTCCACATTTTGTAATCATGTCCACCACAGTATCTACATATGCATACCTCTATTTTGAGCCTTCATCTTGGCACAGACAGGAGGATACCGGCAAAGGCTGTGGAATTCAGCTTTACACCAGTCAATTGCATTTGCTAGAATTTTTTAAAAGCCTTTTCTAAAAATCCATAGTGTGCATGTAAGTCCTAGAGTCATCATGCTCCATGAAACTGCGTTTATTTGAGGCAGTCTTGTTGAACATTTTACATACCCTAATTTGTGTCTGATTTCACTTATCTATACACATCAACACATGTTGCAACTACAATATCTGATAAAATCTCATTATTCTTTACTGGATGTTCGTACACTACAAGGCTTCTATATTGGTGTAGGCAATAAGATGTTGGCGATGGTCGTGACACTTGGCTTTGCACCCACTAATTGCTCTTGCTTGGAAATTTTTACAATTGGTTCAACAAAAAATGGTTCTTAGAATAGTCTAAAATCATTACAGTCCATGAGACTACATCATGCTAAGGAATCTTGTCGAATGATTTGAATACCTAGTCTCTGTAAAATGCTCAGCTTCAAAAATCCCCAATCTTTATTTCCCTTGGGCCACCCAAAAGCACATTTTTGCCCTTAATATCACAGTGCACAATTCCTTTCCTACGGAGGTAATCCAATGTTAGGAGAATTCCATGGGTGAATCCCTTAAGGGAAGAGGAAAGGGGATTTCAAGATTTGAGGGGGATGCCATTGTGGATGGCTCCATAGGTTTTGAATGGGTGGAACATGGGCCAACTTTTGATATTCGGTCCCTCGACTGCTTAGTTGTGGAAAACACAACTTGAAGGTTTCCTTGGAGTGAGGGTTCAAATCCATTGGCGGCCATTTACGAGATCACCTGTATAGATGAAGTTCTAGACTTGCCCGCCTGTGTTTCACCTCAATGCATGAATTTTCTTCAGAAATGCTTGCGTAGAGTCCCGAAACATATGTGGGTTATTTCACAGTTGTTTAATCATCCCTTCCTCCATGAGATTAACTACTGATTTGAGGTGAAAAGGGCTCCCCTACCTCTAGCCAACACTTCAGAATTTGACAGGCCAAATTGGGATTCTTGTTCTTCTACTCTTTCTCAAACTGTTCCAATTTTGGCCCTGGACATTCTGAGTCCCTGTTCATAAGTTCCGGTTTAGAGGCTTTCTGCCACATACAGAAGGATGGATAAGTCATGCGAGGTGTTGGATAGTCAGTGGCCTTATCTTTACGCTGAAGAGGTGTGGGACATAAATTAAGGAAAATTTTGTTAGTTTTTAATACATTTGTGTAGAATATATGGTCAATTGGTGGCTTAATTAAAAAAAAGTAGGCATCTCTCTCTCTCTCTCTCTCTCTCTCTCTCTCTCTCTCTCACACACACACACACACACACACACACACACACACACACACACACACACACACACACACACACACACACTAATATTAAAGATAATATTAAAATGGCTTATAATTTTCTTTCTCTTAATAAATAAAATTAATTTTGAAATCACATTTAAAAAATTCTCTAAAAGTAATAAAACATATAAAAGGAAAAATAATATTCTATATGCTTTCATTATATGCATTGAAAAAAACTAATCGACAATATACAATTAACAAATTAATTTTGTTGTGTCCACCCTCCACGTGAACCTTCGAAGTAGAGTGTGCGTCAATACTTCTTTTTTTTACTATGCCAATACTTATGATGGGTTGGTTCGCGTCATCCATGTCTTTGAAAATAATAGACATTTTACATTTTACAATTTGTAGACACTGATGGTAGGTTGTTTGGCAAATAACGTTGTTTGTGCAACAAAGGTCTTAATGAAGGAGTGACACCTTTAAATAACATATATATCCACTTCAAAAAAACTCAAACATGGCTAAACCAAAACCTGTAAGTGCATGTTATATTTACACTAGGGAGATATGGAGAGAGGGAGATAAAAGAGGATAAATAGAGAGGCAAAGAGATAAAAGATATAGATTTAGAGAAAGAGGGAGAGGGGGTGAATGCTTTTAAATAAATTACAAATCCTTAAAATTTAGGAGGTAAATGAAAATAGTTCTTGAATAACAACACAAATAAAATAATTACATTTTTATAATTATAGTTGTAAAGTAAAAGCATTCTTATCATTATAATATATAAAGTAAAAATATATATTTTTAAAAATAATTATATTTGAATAGTTGTATGAATTGAAATAAAATACATCTATTTATAATATTTATTTTTAATGAATTTGAAATTTGAAATTTGAAATATAGGCTTATTAAAACTAGCTTGGAATATGTTTAATTTATGAAAAAATTAGGCTGTGTTAAAATTAGGATAAGTGTATAAAATAGACAAATATTTGATGAGATTTTACCAATTTTGAGGGTAGCAAATCTAAACAATAACAATCCCTATGATACCATTTTGCATATCTTTTAATAAAAAAATTTAGATATTATTATTCTAAAATTGTTAAAAAGAATATTTTCCTTGGTATAGTATTCTAAACATTATCTTGAGAAACAACATTTAATTATAATAATAATAAATTTAAATATTATAATAATTTTAATTAGTATTTTGCCTCAAAACTATTTAAAAATATTGTTATTTCATTTATATTATTTAAACTAACTATTTATTAACAGACGGCGGCAAATGCTTCTTGCCTCCACTTCCACTTCCTGCCACACTAGAAAGTCTTCAACTATGGAATATGCGGAAACTGCAGACTGTTGATTTAAAATGCTATCTCTTTTATCGTATTGTACGATTGTCAGACACTGCAGACTGTTGATTTAAAATGCTATCTCTTTTGGTTCTTCACAAGAAAGCACTGCCAATGAAACTGCCTGCGCGTGAGAGGACGACAAGAAAACAAAGGGACGACGATACCACAGTTAATATGATGAAGGGAAAATTGACGGTGCAGATTATTTACACGTGTAAAGTGGCATTAAAACTGATGCATTCCGACGGACATTCAGAATTGTTTCAATGGCAGTCATTGCCGTTTCCAGCAGCTGACATCGTTGAATGCACAAAACAAGCCAGAGCTTTCCAAAATGGAAACGCCTATGACATAATTAATAAGATGAGAAGAATGGGAAAGTTGACAAGAGGCAAACTTACCTGGGGAGTGGACGTTAGGAGGTGAATGCTACCCTTCCCGATCATAGTCGTCTAAACGACCAAAGCGAGAAAGAGACTAATGCGAACCGTGGCTAAGAGAAAAATCAGCAGCTCTAGTACATGCAATACCATCAATGAATCTAGAACGACAATGTGTAACACGGGAGTTGCGCAAGGAACCAGATTCGAAGTCAGCACCATCCCCGGAGGCTGGGAGAGACCGGTTGGAAGAGAAAACAGAGTAGATTGGGGAGGGAAGGAGGTTGCATTCGCAAGCAAGGGGGGACCGACTGGTGAATCAAGAGTCCCCGCAGTATAGGAGGCCACGTTGGCTTGCTCAACCATAATGCTTGAGTTGTTGCAGGGTAGAGATGAGGGAGAACAGCAAGACGCTAGCTACGAGTGACCCACACCAACCTCTACCTTCACTCTTCATCCCATCACCACCCTAGCCAAAAATTTGGCATTCTTTGGACCTTGGCCATCAAAGCCTATCGCATATGTGATGAGGAATACCTGAGCCAAGAGTTTACCCATCTGTGACAAGTCTTTATTTTGAATGGGTACACTAACAAGAAAATCTCTAGAGCCTTCAACCAAGACAAATCCCATTTTTTATCCATTTTCAAACCCATCCAACCTTCAACCCACCCTTGTGCTTCAATCCCTTACATTGAAGGCATCTCCCACAAAATTGTCAAGATTGTTCATAAACAAGGCCTTCGTTGTTATTTTAAGCCTTTTTATTTAATGAAGAATCGTATCCCTTCTCTCAAAAACCGGAGAGATGTTCTTCTAGATTCAAGTGTCTATAAGATTGTTTGCTCATTCAAGAAAAATTGGACGCTCATTTGGCACTAGAATCAAAGAGCATAGTGCAGACATCAAGTATGAGCAGAGTCTCAAATCTGCCCTTGCGGACCACTCCTCGTCAACCAAGAACCATAATTGTTTGGAGAGCACCCAACTCTTGTTTAAAGAAGACAACTTCTTTAAACATAAGCTCAAGGAAGTCATTGAAATCTTTAATCACCCGACCAACCTCAATCGCGATGATGGTTGGAGTCTTAGTGTTTTGTGGCACCCTCTTTTATCTAGCCTCAAGTAATATTCTTCCTCCTTTCTGTATGGTTTTTTCTTCTTTCCCTTCTCATTATGGTGTCTTGTCATTGGCTTGTCCTCTTTGTAATTTTTCCATTTTTATGTTGACACACTCTCTCCCTCCACTTTTTCCCTCTCCCTTTCCTTTTCTCATTTTGCGGGCCTCTCTCTCTCTCTCTCTGTGTGTGTGTGTGTGTGTGTGTNGTCTCTCTCTCTCTCTCTCTCTCTCTCTCTCTCTCTCTCTCTCTCTCTCTCTGTGTGTGTGTGTGTGTGTGTGTGTGTGTGTGTGTGTGTGTGTGTGTGTGTGTGTGTGTGCAAATGTATGTAAATATATTGATATACAGTTAATATCCTATTAGTATATTATTAATCATTCCTCTTAACTCAGTCTTTAAATTTTACTATAATTATTAAGGCATCATTGGTGTGTATGTATGTGTGTGTACATACATACATACATACATACATACATACATGCATACACAAACACGCACACGCACACGCACACGCACACACATGTGTGTGCAAAATGTTAAACATAGAGTGAAGTGTTTGCCCCCATGTTAAAGTAATTGCAAGTGTCGTAACTGTTAGAGTTAAAAGGGTATTTTCACTTATTAATTAAATCATTATTGATTTAATTATTAAGTCACCTTTGACTTATTAATTAAATCATTATTTGATTTAATTATTAAGTCCCTTTTATCTCTATTTCACTTAAGCTAAACTTTAGGCATGCAATAATTGATTCTTTTATTAATTATTCATGCAACCTTGGTTTCTTC
>MU226056.1:256130-270419 GCA_018584345.1 Thuja plicata | reverse complement strand
CTTTGAAGATAAATGAGTATTTAATTCATTTATTTAATAATTGTTTTCAACATGTGAGATAATTGAATTCTTTTTAATTAAGAATTGCTTTACTTGATGAAATTAAATTAATTTAATTGGAAGAATTGAATTAGTAAGTTTAAATATTTGAATTTAAACTATAGGAAATTGAGTTTAATTAATTAAATAATGATAATTAATCAATTAAAGCTTAATTAATTAAATAAAATTAATTATTTAATTAATTTTGGGAATTGGATTAGATGATTTGAGGAGTGAATTTAGAGGAAAATAGATGGTTAATTAATGATTAAAAAACCATTAATTAATAGATGAAAATTAGTGTTTTTAATGTAAAGTCGCAAGCCTGTCCATTTTAGGGTGTCTACAATTATATGTATTCTAATGATCATATGACTGAAGCTACAAACATTAGCACTCCCTCTTAGCTAGGGGGGATAAATCAATCTAATGTCAACACTTATATGACACTTGACACATCAATCATATGATGTGAGCATTAAAAGCATCATCCTCAAGGTGTAATAAATAGAAACATATTCTCAAGATGTGGATTTCCTGCATCGATAATTCTATCCACAAGCTCTTAGGTGGACTACCTCCACCAGTGATTCTATCCACAAGCTCCCACATGGATTACCTCCATTGGTAATTCTATCCATAATCTCTCAGGTGGATTTCCTCCATCAGAGATTCTATCCACAAGCTCTCAGGTGGATTGCCTCTATCAACGATTCTATCCACAAGCTCTCAGGTGGATTGCATCCATCGTATCCATAATCTCTCAGGTGGATTACCTCTATCGGTGATTCTATCCACAAGCTCTTAGGTGGATTACCTCCATCGGTGATTCTATCCAAAATCTCTCATGTGGATTTCCTCCATCAGTGATTCTATCCACAAACTCATGAGCTTTAGAGTGGATTGCCTCCATCGACGATTCTATCCACAAGCTCTTGTGTGGATTTCCTACATCGGTGATTCTATCCATAAAATCACAAGATTTAGAGTGGATTTCCTCCATCGGTGATTCTATCCATAAGTTCCTGGGTAGATTGCCTCAATAAGTGATTCTATCCACAAGCTTCTTAAGATTTAATGTGTATTGCCTCAATCGGTGATTCTATCCACAAGTTCTATCTATTATGATCTATTTCAGCCATCACAGGATGTCTATCACAATAGAAGGTCAATGGTCTATTTAAGGAACTCAATCTACCATGTAGGAAATCATCTATTGTGATCCGTTTCAGCCATCACACAATGTCTATCACAATAGAAGGTCAAGTTATTGTAAGATCATCACCTTTTAATAACTCTTACAAATACAAGTGATAATCATTTGGAAGTCATCACTTCCTCATGATGTACACAGGGGGCAAGCTCATTAAAAATATAGAGTCACACACATGACATCTATCATGCCTTAGTGCAGAGGGTGAAAACAAGGGATTTTACCTTGAAATTCTCTCACATAGAAGAACTCATTGAGAAGATATCAATCGGTTGATCATCCAAGATTGCTTGAGATGAACTGTCAAAATCCCTCTAAGTCTGATATCAATCTTCTTAGCTCCTCATCAAAAGTTACCTCTGAAGAGTTAGACTCCCTCTGAAAACAATTTCTCTTTCTTCTATCCTGAAGGCATGTGAGAGAGAGATTACAAATAGCTAACAAACTAAACTATCTCATACAGGAATACCAAAGATAGAAGCATGCAAGATTTTACTAGCCAATATTATAGCATAAATTTCAAACTCAATAATTCATGTGCATTAATAAAACATGGAATACTTATCTTAAGTTTCAAATATTTCCTTTTGTAAGGTGAGCCCATATAGGAAATATCAACTCATAAAAAATTGAAGTTGTTTGCGGCGGACATTCTATAGGAGATCATAATGTTGTTCATGCTATCCATGTCGATGAACTTCATGCAGAGAGACAACCTAGAGTGGATGATCACCATTTTCTCTCTCCACTAAGGATGGTTCAAATGGAAATGTAATATTGGTTATTATTCCCCCACAGTGTACAATACACACTCTTATATCGTTGAACAATACTCATGTCTTCTTGTGAAATGACTTGATTGTTCCAATAGAGGTGACATTCTATAATTAATTATTTCTTTCTAGAAAGAGACACACTTCCTTGAATACATTCTTCTTTATTAATGCTTGACCATGATCATAACAAATTAATATATCTCTTTAATGAAATCCACTTTCAGGAATTTCACATAGACCCATACACAGTCCGTCATAGCTTTTGTACCCCTCACTATCTCTCCAATATCTCCAGTGAAATTCTTCAAAATTTATTTTTCACCAACATATCTAAAAGGTAGAAAAATCCAACGGTGTCTTTGTGAGATATGGTCCCTATACCGAGACAGTATTTTTTGAGACAGTCACACATTCACCATCAACATACTACTCCCTTACATTTGCAGTCTGGCTCTAATACCATGTTAAGTTATAGGATAGTTGCAAATGTAATAGCACTCTATGTTGTATGTGTTTTCCAAATGCAACAATCTCTCTTTCATTTATATTGGGAATTAAGCTAGGATAGACATGTCCCTTCATGGGACATGTCTATTCATTATTATTTATAAGAAAGGACATGGCTCTTCCCATTAATTATAATTTAATCAATCTTATAATGTTTCATCAATCAATTATTAATTAAGAATAATATAATAATTTAATATTGAATAATAAATTTCATATGATTAATAATAATATAACGTATATATTATATTATTATTAATCAACATGTATTATATGTATTCTAATGATCATACGACTAAAGCTACAAACAATAATAATTTTGATCAAATTTATGCACTAATGAACAATGTTTGATGTTTTATTATTTTGATCATTAAAAACATCCTAAAGTTTATGCAGGACGTTGTCAAAGAACCAATTTCCAAAGATATGGAATCAAACACATCAAATTACTAATGTTTTCCATGCAAGTTGCCTTGGAGATCAACTAAACATTGTGCTTGTTAAGATTTGTAGGCACCTAATTTGAATTTGAATTTAACTCTTAAGTTTATTAGAGGATTATGCCCATTTCCCCTTGGGAAAACCAGAAACTCAAAAGTCAAGTTAAGTTTTGAGTTTAAATTCTTGGCAAATGAAATTTTTTTGGAGTGTTTGGGAAAAGTGACAAGGTAGGAAAGTATGCTCTTTTCCCATTGGGAAAATATGAAACCTAGACCCTTGAAGCTAATCCATTTCAATTCTTGTTATACACTTTAGATGGGCCTTCCGGTTGAGGAAAAAATCTCTCAGGAATGACCTATAGCGCCTCCTGTATTTGCATTTTGTCCATGGTTATTTTGATCGAGAGACACTTTGTATATTGTTGGTTTATTTACATGATGAGATGCTTTGATGATTATACCTTATTTTGATTACCAGTATCATAGCTGTTAGATGTTAGATGATGTTGTTGTTCAGTTTGATCATATATGCATGATGATGCTAGTGATGTGACATGATGCTTTATGATGTTATTTGGGTTGTTTTCTATTCTGAGTTGGAATGAGGAGTATATTTTATTTGATGGTTGCTATTTGGACTTCTGATTATGGTGCAATTATGGTGTGGATAATTGTCTTTATTTTTAGTAATTATATGCTCAGATGATTGTAAATGGTTAATTAATGATTTAATTTTAATGCATTATTATGTGATTATATATATTTTGTGATGTTTTACTACACCATTGTCATGCATCTTGCATGTCAGTGCTAGTACAAAGTGAGATGGAGTCATAGTCAAGTTTTCTTGCGAGATCCACACGATGTCTTGTTCTCCTTCACGTAATTATGTACTTGTTTGCACTTTGGCTATTTATATAATTGAGCAGCTACACTTGATGTTTTCTTGTTTACTGAACAGGTATCAGGCACATTCATCCTGAGTATAGGATTCGAGTGTGTACCTATATCCCCGGTAGTGGCACCAGGACATAGTGACCTTGGCCATTCATGTTGAGCCAATGTCATCCCTATATGGGCGACGAATCCCTAGTGTTGTTTTTTAATTAACCTTCCAGTTATTGTGGTAATCTATATTCATAATGCATTATGTGAATTATCCAGTGAGCATGTCTGTGCATTTAGGGTTCCGCAGTTTTCATAGAGGCTATTTAATTTAATTTCAATTTCATTGTTCGGGGGAAATTTTAATGTTTCATTTTATTTTATTAATTTCCAGCTATTTTTTCGTAGTTGAGTTCCAAATGCTTGGAATTATTTTTATTTTATTTTGGGTTTTAGCCAATTAGTTTATTAAATGGGTTAATAACCTAATTTATAAATCAATTTTTAAAAAGTGCTTATACGAGGCAAAAAGGGGGTTTTGTAACTCACTTTCATTTTGGCAATTTGAGAATTTGAAGTTTTGCTCCAAAAACCTTTTGGAGAAATTTTGAATTGTGCCCGTTGTGTTTGATCCGTTTGTCAAATTTTTATGGGTAGCAGATCACTGAATTTTTTTTCATGATTCCTTACCTTTCTATGGACCCATTTCCATTTTCGCGGTCTCTTTGTAATTTTCTACCCTTTCTTGGTTTTTACCAGCCGTGTGAGGTAGGGCTTTCTCAATTTCACCGTTTAGCTTCACTTTTGTTCATTCTTTGGATAGTAGATTGTTTGGAGGTTGATAACTAGTGTTCCCCTCCATTTTCATGCATTCCCATGACCCGGTTGGGCGGGCACAAGTATTTTAATGTTTTCATACTTTACAAATTGTGATTTATACCTAGTTATGCTGCCATATTTTGCATGTGTGACTAAAAATTATGTTTTATTTCATTTTTGGTAGTTTGGGCATGTTTTAGAAATGGGTTTTTGATTTCATTGAATTTCAAGTAGTTTAAATTTTAGGTGTTTTTGGCGTTGCCTCATTTTGCATGTCGCCTAGTTCTTGGTTGTGGCCCTTTTGGCATGTTTTGAGTTATGTCTTTTGTAGCCTTTGCTACACGGAGTCAGATTGTGGAGTTGGAATGGATAGAGGACATTCTTGGTATTCTCATATCCCGATCTGAAAGTTCTCCGTCAGCCTGTTTTGGTGAGTTTGGCCCTTTGGCCGATTTTGTCTGTTTCCTTGTTTTATCTTGTGGTTTCCACTTGGGGGTACTTCCCGGGTGAGGTTTTTTGTTTTGTTTTTCTTCATTTCCTAAATCTAACCCCTTGTATTTCATTATATCTATTGGTTATGTGGTGATGGTTATGTTCACCCACGTGCACGTGAGTGCGCTTATGTTGGATCTTGCGAGATCTAGACTCCTGGATATAGGCTTGTTGAGCGGTTGATCATTGGGGGGTTGGGTTGGGAATTGCATTTCATTTTTGCACTCATCATATGGTGAGTAAGGTTATGTATAGGTAGACATGTGGAGTGGCCTCTCATGGTTATCCTGGCCTGGAAGTGGCCGAGAAGGTAAAGTGTAGAAATTTTAATAAAGTGATAACCAAACAAACACATGGGTAATAAAACTCAATAAAAGATAAGAGTTCACCTATATGGTATGTGGCCTCCCAAGGGATTAAATTTACCATACCATATTTCACTTGGGAGTACCAAGGGCGAGGGTGTGGTGTCCATTGCCAGCTAGTCTCGTGCGCGAGTTGGTACGAGGACATGGTATGAGGTCTCCTAAGGGAGTTGAGTTATCGTACTACATATCACTTGGGATAGTACAAGCCAAGTGATGACACTCCATGAGAGTCCCTATATAGTATCCTTAGTGTGTTCTAAGCAGTGACCTAAAATACTGCATTGCATTCATGTTCATTTGTTTACCTTGAGCCATGCATTGATTGACATGTGTGTAGCCTCTTGCTTGGGTATATTTTATGTGATTATGGTCGGGTCATTATCTCCATTAAGAATGGTGGGGTGGACCTATGGGTACCACATGGCTGGGTGGAACTGCTCACCTATACCACTCCTGGGATTGGTGTACAGGCATGATCTTCTTCCTGATGCAGAATTGGAGCATGTTGCTCACTTGTTCCTTATGTTACTTTCAGTGATTTTTTTTAGTTTCTATACTTATGTTTATGTAACTGAGATAATGTTTTAGATGCTTAGTTTATTTTATGTTGATGTATTTATGCTCTTGGGGCAATCGAGTGCTTACCTCCTCAATCTTTCCACTTCTGGTACTCCCCGATGTGGAGATGTTTTCATTATTCTAGATTTTAATTTCTTAACTTTTTTTCTTTGGCCAGAAAGGTAGCATCTCGTATGAGTAGCTATAGGCCCTCATACAAGTTTGTACTGGTTTTCGTATGGGGCCATATATGGTCTCGTATGAGTTCCTACGCACTAGTATCATCTGTTGCGGGTCCTCGTATGGAAACCCATGTATAGTCGTATGGGAAGCTATACAAACTTGTATGAAATTCCTCTGGTGTTACTCATATGGGGACCAGAGGACATTTTAGGCTTCATCAGGAAGATGAAAGTTGGGTTTCCAGATACCCTTTTTAGTGTTATACCTTCTCCAACCATAACAGATTACATATTGATTTCTTATGCGTAAGTGTATGTTATCCATTGATGTCTTTGCGTTTAATCTAGTAAATGGACTTGTATGACTTAACCACAAAAGGAATTTTACTTTAGGTTTAAAATGAATCATTGTGGTTTAATATAGTAATTGGATTTACCTTGTATGTTAATCTTGTAGCTAGCAATGTACATTGGTGTGGGTTTGTGCTTGGGAGTTCTTGGTATTGTGTTAGTCTTTCGCTTTGCGCTATGATATGCGTTATGTATTTCCTTTAAAAAATATATATTGTTACCTTAGTATTAGTTTTATCCTTATTTCCAAGGATTCCTAGGTGGGGAATTATATTTGGTATCAGGGACCATGTTCTAACACTGGGATCTTTGTGTTATGCTCGCATTGTGATGGTTTTAGTGTTAGAGTGTGCATATATGTTGATATTTGATTTTTATAATATGGTTATCCTTGTAGTATGTGTTATGGTATCATCTTGTGGTTCTGACCCTTTCCTTATTGGCCTATGAAGGATGCCTCTTGCACGTAGACATGGACGGGGTCGTGACCGAAGGCATGCTGGTCAGAATGACCATGAGAAAAAACATCATGAGGAAGAGCATCATGAGGAACATAGGGAGGAGGAAAGGTAGGGAGAGAACCAAGTTGGTGTGGAGGCATTGGTGCCTTTGCTTGAGGAACTCATTGGTCGGTTGGGACCTGGAGTTGACAGGTCACAAAATGAGGGATATCAGCATGGAGGCTCATAGGGGGGAGATTGCCATATGTCTTAGAAGGGAGTAGGGGGAGAGAGTGTGAGAATTATCATACATCGCCTGATAGTAGAGGAGCTCATAGGAGAGGCATGGCTATAGGTGATGAGGATTCCATCCGTGTGGACATTATGAGAGACCTCTTGCAGTTTTGACCACTATTATTTGATGGTAAGGGAGGTGGCAATAAGGCTGAGACGTGGTTGTTAGGCCTTGGACATTTCTTATCTATATACCCCTATGCAAGCATCCTTAGATCTCATTGTACAGTCACGCATATGAGGGATCATGCTTCCACTTGGTGGCATATCGAGGAGCAGAAGCTCCAGATCAGTCTTGCAGATCTCACCTGGGAGATATTTGAGGAATGGTTCAAAGAGAGATTTCTATATTGTTAGTATAGAGAGACTCGTGCAGATAAGTTCCATGAAATCAGATAGGGTACCATGTTAGTGGACCAGTATGAGCAGAGGTTCTTTGAGTTGCGGTAGTATTCCATCTATAATCATGTTCCATCTATAATCATGATGAGGTCCTCTTGACCCGACACTTTGTTCGGGGCCTTAATGGTTCAATTATTGGAGATGTACGTATGCATCATCCTAGGACATTAGCACTTTCCTCTGAGAAGGTGAGGATATCTGAGAGAAATGTAGTGAAGGGATTTAGTAGCAGGAAAAATTTGCAGACCCATAGTGCATGGCCTACAGGGTCAACTACACAATCTACTATGACACAATCTGCTGGGCCATCTTATACTCAGTTGACATATTGGAAGGGGAACCATCCTCATTTTAGTAGATCACATCATTCTCAGAATCAGTAGAGTGGCCAAGGTTTAGGTACCCAAGGAGCTAAGAGGCATGCCCGACAGTAGGGAAATTAGTTACAGCACAATCGGCTAGCTCAGAGTGTTCAACCGAGCCCTATTAGAGGGATTCTTCAGCAGTCCAGTGCACCTGAGAGTGGACATAGTTATGTTTTAGGATTGTGTTTCTCTTGCGGTCAATAGGGACACAAGGAGGTGATGTGTCCTTAGAATTTTTTGGTTAGCCAGAGCAGGGGTGTCACCATGTCTGAGCCTACAGTCGGGGATGTAGGTAGGTCACACAGAGTCTTTATGGCGGTTGATAACCGTCAGGCTAAGCACTAGGGCACTGTAGTTGAGACTACAAGGGTGTTATACGGTATTTATACCACTATTTTATTTGATTAAGGTACTTTAGATTCTTTTATTTCATCGTAGTTGAGATTAAAGGTGTGTTACATAGTATTTCTACAACTAGATTCAAAATAATTATTAAAGTGAGTGTCACTCCTAAAAAATGTTGATTTTCAGACAAATCACTTTTTGAAGGAGAAGGAAAAATGGATACAAATCAAGTCCAATTTTTTTAAAAAAAATATATTTAGATACTAGAAACAAAATGCTAAAAGTCACTAGTTTACATCATCTTCAAATTCTTAATGGGTTTGCAACAATAGGTATTTGAAAGAGAAGTTTTTTTTTCAAAATGTTCTTTTCAGTGTCAAAGTTGGCCAAAAAGTGGGACATAGTATTGTGGGATCACCTGGGTCTGTATCCATTCATGAGGTTCACATAGGCAAAGTCACTAGTAGGAGCAAGCTTTTAAATAGAATTGACTAGCATGGCATATAAACCGCTAGAACTTTCAATTCTATATTTTGTGTGGTCCATAGTAAGACATACAATCTTACCATGCAAGGTAATCACACTCTCTCTTTCTGCGCTATAATGGCTAAGATAGTAGGTTAAATCATGGAGTTCATATTTTTGTTGGTGATACTCTTGTTCTTCTTATGTTATCACTTGTGCTCTTGCAATATGTTTCTAGACATGATATTAGTAGCTGAGACATTTTTGATCGAGGTCTCTTCCACTAGTTGATTTGGAGTTTTGATTTAGTACTAACCCCTTTTGCTATTTTTGATGTCTTTTTATTTTTCTTTTTTATTTGTTTCCGTTCCCTTGTGCGTGGATGTGGAGTTAGGATCCTTAGTTTGGGTACTTATGTCCTATCTCTTTTCAATTTGCCGCAACCATATTTCTCTCTCTTTCTTTTGTTTCTTCCTTTACCGTGAGAATGACCTTGCCTCACACTCCTGCTAAAGTAGGGGCTAAATGTATAGTCCTAAAAAGTAAGCATTTGTCTTTGTGTTCATTTTGGGACCATGTTAGCCCTCCTTAGTGTGCTCCTTATGTTAGGACCTTGTATTGCACCTAATTGCATACATAATTTAAATCAAGGTCCTACCCTCTCCTTCCATCTTGCTCAAAACTCTATGTTGGCTCTAATTCATATGCACAATTTCCCATTTACCCATCCATTCACATATTTCATTTCCCTCTTGGGCCCCATTTTAGCTTTTATGATCAATTTTCCCACTTATCTTTTTTATTCTCCCTAAACCACTTAACACCTCTTGAATCCTGCAACTTTACCTCAAATTGTATACCTTTCAGGTACTGGTCAAACCTAGTTTGACCTATACCATGTATAGGTTGAATCACTTTCAACCTATACCTTGGGGGTTGAAATTTGGTGTGTTTCAGGCCTGATGCAAGGTGTTTTCATTTTCCCTCCCAGTGAGGTTAGCCTTTGTGAATTTGGACTCTAAAATCACTATAAAAGGAGGCTTCTCCCTCCTCATTTTCACATATCTCATTGTGTAAGCTACCTATGTGAAAGAAAAAATATTGTGCATTCAAGGAGTTCAAGCAAACAAGAAAGTATTCATTAAAGGAATTCATCCATCTTCATGCATTTCCTTCCACAGATCTAGCTTCTTTCTCCATAGGAAGAAAATGAGTTGTTCATCAAGGGAAGAGATCTACATTCATCCATTCAATTCTTTATCTTCTTCAATTCAACATTGAGGCAAATTACAAGCATCTAATACATGAGGTTTTTCCTTACATGATTTCATTTTGAGTTTGTGTGTTGAGTCAAAGTTATTGCATTAACATATTAAATCTCATACTAAGCACAATTGCATCTACATGGTATGATATACTTCATTGTTTGATTTAATTTCTTCTACATGATAACATTTCTTTTATTTCAATTCAAGGTTAATTCCTAAATAAGGGCTTGACCAAGGAAAGCCCCTCCCCCCAACAATTTCCCTTTCTCTTTTATTTGCAGGTGCAGATTTATGGAGTTTCAGACTCATAATTATAGATCTGGAAGTGCAGTATCAGTCACAGTCCTGAGACCTTCAGATTCATCCCTCCAGGGTATAGGTTGAACTACCTTCGACCTATACTTGAGTATAGGTCAAACCAATTTTGACCTATTCCTACAACACTCAAATTTTCACAGTAGAAAGTTCCAGCATGTGGGTTTCTAGATCCTGACATGTTTCCAGTTTCAGTTTAGTTTGATAGGGTTTCTACAAATCTTAAGTTGCTTCCTTTACTAGCCCTCAAGGTGAGTACATCTTCATTCATATTCTCTTTTAGCATTTTCTTTCATGCATTAGATTTGATATTGTATCTTGCAAGTAATCATTTCTTTAGTCATAGAATTAGATCTCTTTCATTCATCTTTCATATATTTCTATTTGTATAGGGAATACTCAAATCCCCCTTTCTTTGCATCTTGCATTTGCATCCCTTCATCCTTTTGGCTTGTGCAAACTAGATTTGGTTTAAGGATTAGATTTTGGTCTTCCTGCAAGTGTTAATGGTTTCATATTTGATTCTTAGGAGGATATTTTGGCATTGGTAGTGTTCTTCACACGATCCCTCTCACTCGCCATGATAGAGCTCTTAGATGAGGACATGTCAGTTTCTTCATCCTTGGCTCTTATTTTTGGTGGGGTGCCTAGGGCTCTTGTCATGACTATGCCATAAAAATTTTGACCTCCCACCACATATAATCAATATTGGGGGGATGATGATCTGTTGATGGATGACTTGTGAGGGTAGTACCCACTTCAACATCTTTAGATTAGAGCGTGTTTGCATGTGTTCCATAGTGCTTGTATTTCAGTTTTGTTCCCTCCTGGAGGACCCTTGTACTTCATTGGTACTTAGAAATTAGAGGTTTTCTATTGTGTACCTTCCTCTAGATGCATTCTTTAATTCTTCTATCTCTCGTACTTTTGATTTTTGAAATTGCAGGATGATGTGTAGTGTTGGCGACATTTAGGCACTCCTTCCATGTTGACCCAATTTTTTTGTTTTTCTTTGTCTTCATGTGTCATTCTTCAGATCTGAGCTATGGTTGGAAGTGATGAAATATCCCTTAAGAGTAGATATATATGTCTACGCTTCTAGGTTTTGATGATAATATGACTATCTAGCATAACATAACTTTCCATCCATATCATCGAACCATCGATGGTCTTATGTCCAACAAGTTTTCTTGATCATCTAGCATTCTCATTTGTAGCTTGTGTGCTAGATGTAGCTCATCAACAACTTAGGAATCCATTGATGGGGCACCCCCATGTGATGAAATTCCTGTAAGTAAGTCAGGTAAAGTTCCTCTTACTATAGCTTCACATCTATCATATATAATATGATTGCTAAAGAGGGGGAAAATGCAATGGCTTAAATTTTACACCCCTGTATAAAATGTCATTTTCGCACTTCCCCTACCTTAGCTTAAGAATCAAATTCTTCAAATCCCAATCACCTACCAACATTTTCCAACTCACCATCCACTTCAAAATCCTAGCCATGTGGCCCTGATAGTTTTGGACAAGTGCGTGTTGCGAAGATGTCTGTGCGGCACGCTCATGTCCGTAAATTTGCAAATGTGCAAGTTGTTGTTGGAGCATTATGAATTGTCAACCTGCATTCGTAACACCTGAATGATGGCCTCTCCTTCAAAAGATTCCATCTGATTGCATTTTATACCCTTCATTTGTCCTTCATTTGGTCTTCTAGAGATTCTTGGTTATTCAGGCGATCTCTTAGACACTTCTTTACTCTCCATATATCTCCATAGCTATTTTATTTGTAGGTCCACACCATTTTTAAATTTCTCAAGCTCACATGTTGGCTCCATCACTCTCATTTGGGCTCCTACCTCATTTAGGGGAGTCTTCTTACCTCTTACTTGTGTCTTGATAGTATATTTTCCTTTTTATCTACTTCTTCTTGTTCATCTATTTTATCCATTCGGTTGTTGTAGAGGTGGAGACACCAAAGTAGGGACTTGACTGAGGCAAGTCTCCAAACATCCAGCCAACCATTTTCTTTCTCTCTTTGTGTGCAAGTTTCATGGAAGGATAAGCTTCAAGAAGATACGTCTTCAACCTTCAAATTTGGTTTCATCCTTCCCTCTTCCTTTATCATTTATGTCACATAAAATGCACATCTATTATCTCGTTATTCTATAAATTTCAATTTTATATTAGCAGTTTACCATTGTGTAAATTTATTCCCTCTTTACGTCACTAGATAGTGTTCTGTTACTTTTTTTGGATTTTGTCCTGATTGTCCATACCCTATTTGTATGAGATGTTTTAAATACGTTGTGCTAGTGTCCTACTTTCATGTTGAAGTCCTAGACTCATGTTGTTGTCTGAGATAGTGAGCTCATGGAGTTCAGTGCTTGTTCCTCATAGTTAGATCATTCATTTTTCTGATAGTCCAAATATTTTTAGTTTCCCATTTACTTCTGTTATAATATTTTATTTATGTTTAAGTAATTAATCTTCATCAAACACTCAATTATTTAAACACTTAGAAACAACCAAGTAAAGCCCCTACATAATTAGTGTCTAATCTCCCTAGCACTCCTAGCTAGTAAAGTGAGGTGGCACAAGGGAATAGCTCATCCCTTGAGACTCTAACTGGTCTCTAGATCAGTGTACTTTTTCCTTCTCCACACCATACCATTAAGGGTGTTACAAGTAGCATTAATAGTTTAGAGATTTTAAACCGTTGTTTGTTAGAGATGGGCCACTCATTTATTGTCTCACATGTTAACTCATTTAATCCTCAAAATTAAAGATTTGGGTTAACTAAAACCCTCAACATAATTATCTATAGCATATTTTTTTAGTTATTCGTGGTATATATAAAATTCAAGTTTACTATTTTCCAAACTTACTCTCTTTTCTTAATGATATTCTTCTTAAATTTAAGCAATAACTATCACTACCATTTGTAATTAAAACATTTGAGAAACTACTATAAAATATTCAAAGATTAATTAAAGTATTTAATTCATTTATCTTTCATGGAGTGTGATCTGAAACGTTGATGCAAAAAAACATACACAATCAAAGCCTGAAATTCAGCTCTAAATTCAATGGATTGTGGAAATCTGATCGATTTAACTTTCACAAATTTAAAAAAAATTCAATAATACTTTAAAAAAAATAATTTTTTTTTATAATTTTTAAATCATTTTCTGATTTGTGTAAGCACTTTCAATTATCCCTTTAATTTCAATAATCTTCATTTTCAAACAAAAGTAAATCACTTAAATCTCTTTTAAAATCTCATATTGAATTCTAATTTCTTTATCTTATAAAAGTTCAAATAATTTATTTTTTAAATATATATATTTAAACTATAGATGATAATAAATGATAGAATAGAAATTCTTTATTTGAACCTTAATTGCAAAAACAACAATACAACAACTTCACAATCATAATATGCCAATGTTGATGATAAAATAGAAATTTTTTAAATAATATATAAAAACATATAACCACATAATATATCAAGTAGTCCTTACAACTTGGAATACCAAGTTGCAACATAGTCTCAAGGACATACATTTATTTATATTGAATAAAACTAAATAGGGTTCCACATAAAGAGGACCTAACAGTTATTAATTAATTTTTGTGCAAACACGTGCCTTCTTCCAAACTTTCCCTGGCCTGCAAAAGTACCCTTTATGGGGAGCACAATGTTTGTCCTCTCTACACTTGCAAAGCATGTCCAATGCACATCCATCTGTAAAAACC